>BTPG01000008.1:132262589-132350089 GCA_036245525.1 Semisulcospira habei
CCTCCTCACATCACCATTGGCGAGTCTGAACTAAAGTCAGTGCACCAGTTTACTTACCTTGGCTGCATTATCACGTCGGACGCCAAGCTGGACAAGGAGCTTGACAGCAGGCTGGCAAAAGCGAACAGCGCTTTCGGGCGACTTTTCAAGCGGGTGTGGCACAATCAACAGCTGAAAACAGGCACCAAGATCAGCGTGTACAGAGCTGTGGTCCTCACCACCCTGCTGTATGGTTCCGAGTCCTAGGCCCTCTACCGCAGCCAACTACTACTCCTCGAACGCTTTCACCAGCGCTGCCTGCGTACCATCCTGGGCATTCACTGGAGTGACTATGTCACCAACGTCGAGGTCCTTGAACAGGCTGAAACTGTGAGCATCGAGGCTTTGCTGCTGCGGACACAGCTCCGCTGGGCGGGGCATGTCTCCAGGATGGAGGATCATCGCCTACCAAAGATCACCCTGTTCGGCGAGCTTGCTACTGGACACCGTGACAGAGGGGCACCAAAGAAGAGATACAAAGACTGTCTCAAGAAGTCACTTAGTGCCTGCCAAATCGACCACCACCAGTGGTCTTCGCTTGCTGCGGACCGTGACACCTGGCGCTCCACCATTTACAAGGCAGCTGTCTCCTTTGAGGACTCTCACAGAGCTAGCCTTAAGGACAAGCGGCTCAGGAGAAAAAACAGAGATGCCGCAGCTCAGAACCCCGGCCATACCTTCCCCTGCAGCCACTGCGGTCGAACCTGCCTGTCTCGGATTGGCCTCCGCAGCCACGAACAAGCCTGCAGACGTCGTGGGAAACTCCTATAAAATCTTCGTTCGCGAAGTCAAGCCAAGAGATATATGTAAACAAGAGAATCTCCGATATTCCTGTACACACAAGCTTGAAATTTGACGAAATACTTTCTTAAAGGGGTGGCTAAGAGAGCCTTAATGATCTGCCGCTGTGAATATATCACCCAGAGGCTAACTGTGATCTGTTCGCTGACGACACAACCGTACACAGATCTAACAAGGAGCTAGCGAACATCACTGAGGTACTCCAGCAGAGCCTAGACGAAGTAGCTGACTGGTGCATTAATAAGCACATGATACTGATTAGCATTCCAAAGACAAAGAGCATGTTAGTTACAACACGCCAGAAACACCAGCGCGGCCTACCAAATTTAACACTTACCTTAAATGGCCAACCTATAGAACAAGTAACTAAGCATCGCTTCCTGGGCGTAACAGTAGACAACCAGTTAAACTGGAAACCTCATGTTGATAACGTATGCAAAACTTTGTCCAAAATCTTGTTCCTTTTGTCTAGAATCGGCCACATAGTTAATCCTGACGTTTGCAAACTTTTCTTCCGCATACATATCAAAACGCACTGTAATTACAGTTTCACTGTCTGGGACGGTTGCACCGAAGTTCATATGAAAAAAAGTAAATTCTCTGTATCGTCGAGGTGTTAAACTCATATATCCTGGACCCGCCCCCACAGACAAAAAAAAAAAAAAATCAAATCTCTTAAATTGCTGGCATTAAACAAACAATCCGAATTTAATCGGTGTGTATTAATGTACAAGATTCTACACGAGAGAGCCCCACTCCGTTTGCGAACTCTGTTTTCATTTAATCATAGACAGAACACGAGGAACAGGTCGCTAAACCTACCAAGAACAAGACTAGATATATATAAAACTAGCCTGGCCTTTTCATGTGCAAAAGCATGGAATAATTTACCCCAGCATCTTAAGTCTATTTCTAAATTTAGTATTTTTAAGGATCGACTTTATCGCTTTTTACTTCTAAACTAATACCACGATTCAATTCTTCTCTATTGATGCTGTACTCTCAGAGACATGTTCTAATTACAAGATGATCTGCAGCTTATGTCGCTGTTGTTGTTGTTTTTTTATAGTGAGGAAATATTTTACTGTGTTGCTCGATGTATATTTATGTGTGTAGAGTAGCGGAACAGTTTGTAAGAGAGGCATTCGCATGCCTAAAACTTTATCCTGAATAAAAACGTTTCATCATCATAGAAAACATCTGGTTTTTGTGGTCCTCGGTTGCGATCGAAATGAGAGGCTTATCTAACTAATGGTCATTCCTCAAACTTGTAGGTTTTTATTGAATACATCCTGTATCGAAACTAAGTTTACAAGCTTACAACAAAACACAATAAAATAAATTAAATAAATAAATAATATAAATAACAACAAAGTTCCTCTGCTTCTTTCTTTGTTCGCTCATTCATTAGATAGATTGTTTATTTTGCTCCTGCAGGTCCTTAAATGAATGAATGAATGAATGAATGAATGAATGAATGAATGAATGAATGAATGAATGAATGAATGAATGAATGAATAGTAATAACAAAAACAAAGTCTCTTTTGCTTCTTTGATTGTTCGTTCGTTCGTTAGATTGTTTTGGGTTTTTTTCCTTGCAGATCCTTCACCCCATCATATCTTGGGCAAGGACACTTACAGCACCTCCAATCCACTAAATGAAGCAGATTAACGAAGGCAATGTACCGGCATTGTACCCTACCGCAAGACCCTATAACCACTTATTAATTCCCTGACTGTCAGTGTCAGGGCATAGTGGATAACACCCAGCTACAAGAGACATAGATCCTCATGAGCCCCCGCGGATGCAGGGGCTCATGGGGATCTATACCTCTTGCTGATACCACTCTGTATCTAGGTTTCATGGCGTGGGATAAAGTTCCTTGGCGTTGAGTTAATGAAGATTTAGAAACAAAATTTGCGTCTAGTGGCAAAAAAGGGGTTCAAGTCATTAGGACGTTAGCATGACTATTATGTCAAGGCCGCAGGATTTTATTTTATTTATTTTATTTTATTTTATTTTATTTTGCGAGCGGAAGGAAGGAAGGGTGGGTGGCGTGGGTATGAGGGTGGGCGAGTAGGTGGGGGGGTGGAGAGAGTGAGAGAGAGAGAGAGAGAGAGAGAGAGAGAAGGCCATTGCGCAAAAGACCATCGGGCAGACGCCGGCCCGATGGCCTTTTGCGCATTTGGAGGGGCGTGAGACGCGGCTTACAGTTTCGGAATTGCAACCACGTTGTTTCATACCCGGAAGACAAGGAACCTGCTTTCTCTTCGTCGTGATGAATGGCTAACTAGTAAATTAGGGAACAAATCATTCCAGTAAGCAAAAGAGCTTCGAGGAAACGTAGCCCGCAGTTGGTCAGCGCGGCACGCTAGTGCGCGGACCAGCTACGGCCGACGTCGTCCCCAGGACCTTTTGCTAGTTGCGTTTTTTTCGAATGAACCACGGAATTGTAAATGCTTCGCTGGTGGTCAAAACACTCCAGTGGAGAAAGCAAATTATCATTAGAGTGTTTTTACCTTCTAATGAAATCTCTACATGTGCGTTACTTATTGCTTGTCTGCTTACTAATTTACTTATTTAATTACCAAACCGTGCGGGGTGAGATGCTCGGGAATAACTGCTGCTAGGCTGAATGTCCTAAATATGCTAAATTAGACTCAATAGTTACACTGCAATGCCTGCGATCAAAGTCCATCTGCAAGAGGCATGTATGCTCATGGGCAGCCCGCGCGATGAGGGGTCTTATGAGATCTATGCAGTTACCACTCTCACTGACCTAGTGTTGATTAATTTCACAAGATTTTGGGAGGGGGAGGGAGGCGCTAGCTCGTATCCCAAGCGCATACCAAGATACAGAGCTTGGAGTCCTTGCTATGTAACGTGTAGGTGTCGTGGCGCGGCGTTAAACGACGGATTTTTTTTTTTTTTTTTAATAAAGGAAGGAACCAAAAATGCTACCTACCTGGCGCTCCTATGCCACCATAAACTGATGTACAAAGTTTTAGTCAATGCGCAAGTCGCTGACAGCTACTGCGATGCGAAACTGAGATTCCCGAGCTCCCGCCGTAGTATATTCTTTTGACACTGTACTCCTTGAGAAGGGTCTCTTCGGGAAGAAAAAGGAAAATTTTAAGCGATTCGGTACCACCAGTTATTATTTTTACCCATGACAGTCTATCTGCGGCGGAGATCGATACATCACGTGCTCAAAATGGAGACTTCTTTGGGTCTAACGACGAACACGAATCACCCCAACAAAACGAATTTGCTAAGTTGGACTTGTGGACGTTTTGCGTCACCGATTTGAAATGAATGGAATCGGAGCATAAGTTCCAGAGTGTCCCCCACCCCCGTTACCCCCCCCCCCCCCCTCCCCCATTCCCGCCCGCCGGTAACCACCGACCCACCCCCAATTTTTTTTTTTTTTTTCAACCGGCCGGGTTTAGGGGAATGAAGGCTGAGAATGCCACAACCTTGATTCGGCAGGGTAAAACATGCTGGCTCCATTGCCGAGCGGAGACATGCCATTGGACTAATTAACCTTTTGATTATTGATCACTGAACAACGCCAAGCAGCCGACCTACTCGTCACTTTGAGTGTCCCTCATTTGAATAGCCTCGGTTTGACCGACCAATCAAACGCGCCGAAGGCAGGTTCGTCGATATTCGCAGGCATTTACGCGACTTCGGCGAAGTGCCCAAAGACTGAAGCTTTGCCGAAGGCTCCGATGTGCCCTTCGGACACTTGGCGAAGTACCCTTCGGCTGAAAAGACGGCGTAGTTACGCGTATCTCCCGCCGAACGGCAGCAGCAGTCAAGGGTTTAACACATTCTGCTCAACTCCAGGACCGAAATCCTTCAATTTTTAAGTTGCCGTCTGAAGGACTGTATTACAATTCTAGAGACAGATCGAGCATGATAGTTCAAGGGTGGTGCCAGAATAGCTTGACGCCTATGGGCGCCAAGCTATTTTGGCGCTACCCTTGAACTATCGTGCTCGATCTATGTCTTGCTGTGGTGTGTCGGGGCTGGATGAGTTAAAACTCCTTGAGAAAGGCCTAATCATACCCTTGGGTTCTTTTTTTTTTTTTTTTTTTTCCAAATTCAATTAAACTGTGATCGTCTGACTGAAGTGTTTGTTTGTTTGTTCATTCGAAAATGTCTGAAAGTTATCACGTCGTTAACTACGGCTGAATTTGTACGGCAGACTACGCTTCAAATGCTATCAAGTCTCCGCAACTCTGGGATTGCCTGTACTAAAGCGGAGACGGTCCAGACGTTGCTGTGATGTTCATTATTTTGCATGACTGATCAACTGCTGTTAGTGTGTCTATGAAAATGTTAACTTGCCGCTGGTGAAATCATACGCACTGAACTGTTGATGTGTTTTTATGTTGACTTTGTCTGAATCATGAATCGTGTCTTCCCTGATGACGTCGTATTGGTACAAATGACAGATTTGTTTTTTGCTCCAATCAAACAGCGCTCCGTGCAGCTATGTAGGTATAACGTGTAGCACACTCGTTCATGCACCGTGAAGGGGTTGTAAAGAATGTGTGGTGGTCTGTGATTTTGGACCATACGGCGTAAGCCGTAAGGTCCAAAATCACAGACCAGCACGCGTATTAGGCTCCATTTTCTACGGGTTTAGTAGTACAACTGTGTTCAAATAATGTGACTGACTCGATCTTCAGTGAACGCCAGCAATCTGCACTATGAGCCACAGATCTTCGTAAGCCCCCGCAGGCTGGGGGGGAGGTATGTGAACATCTATACGACAATGACGACAATGCTATGCAATGTCGTTATGTCTCAAATGTTGAAAGTAGCCGTAATCTCGTGTATTGTTGCATCTTTCTTCTGGTGTCCATCTTGCTATGT
The DNA here is from genome assembly GCA_036245525.1 of Semisulcospira habei. NCBI lineage: Eukaryota > Metazoa > Mollusca > Gastropoda > Semisulcospiridae > Semisulcospira > Semisulcospira habei. The sequence goes on from BTPG01000008.1 coordinate 132,268,315, forward strand.
TGTGTTTGCTTACATACTGACGAGCAGAAGAAATGCGACATCATAATTATGAGTCGTCGGAAACACTTAAAGGCCCACTACCGCCGTAACCGTTCAAAGATGCACTTCTGTAACAGGTGGTTACGAAACGCTACACGCAGGTCTAGTTATGGTTCATTTAGACGCAGGAGAATCCAGTTCAGCACACGTCGCCTATAGACCAAGTAATCTGACAATGACTTTACTCCGTTCTATAAATACTACGCTATCAGTACGAGAAAATACCTAAAACTAGATTTACACGCCGAACTGTAGCGCAGAATAAATAAGTGCGATTACGCGTGTGCTTTTGCTGCGTGTCCTAACTGCTGTTAAAGTTCATTAGGTGTATCGACAAGGCATAACAAATACAAATGGTGCTGAAATGTGTCTTCAAATTTACGCGTAATGGTATTTAAGTGTTTCCGGTGACCCGAATGATGTCGCATTTCTTTGCACTCGTCAGTGTAATATTATACAATTTAAGTACACTGTCCTATCAGTCTAACTTATGTTCTTGACATTGTGAACTGACTAAACTATCATGTTGGAGTGTAAGGTGAGCACTTCGATTCGTTTTATCGCTAAGAATAAATTTAGGTACATGTATTGGCTATTTTTGAAGTGCTGAAATAAAAACAGGAAAAAAAATGAATATTAAAATTTAATGTGAAAACTGTCTTTACTTGAATAGCGAAACTGCTTTCTGCGAAAACAAATTTAGGTCTTACTGTAGGACCGGCACTGAGACTATAATTATATACCCGGTGCTAAATCATGCTCCGTGCTAGTAAGTTTTAAAAATGCATGACAACTGCATGTTATAGGTCAGCCAGCAATCAGTTCTGACATAAGCCTATCGGACTATAAGTATAGATGATATACTTCTGATTCCAAGGATAAACAGTGGCTTACGAACCGATGGGGAAATCGAGCCAGAAAGGTCATGTTCTGCCAGCAAGCGGAGAAGATTTTCGTCAGCCCCGGCCTTGCAGCCTACGGAGGTTCATGAGAATCTAATTATATATATATATATATATATATATATATATATATATATATATATATATATATATATATATATATATATATATATATATATATATATATATATATATATATATATATATATATATATATATATCTTCCGTCTGCAAGCTGATTAGATTCTCATATGAACCATCTGCGAGACGATCAGACTCTGATGATCCTCGTGTGGCAGAGCAGGGACTCACTCGAATTGCCCCTCAAGTTCGGTGCTGGCAGATCTAAAGTTCTGGATGCCATTCCTGGAAGGCGTACCTCATCCGAGCGACTATACAATAATTATAGTTGCTTGCTCATTTCGAAGTCGTGAATATTCAACCCCATTGAGTCGGAAAATGACAACGCTGACCAGAAAGAGGAAAAGAACCTCATGAGCACCCGCAGATGCGGAGGCTCATGAGATTCTTTGCCTCTTGCTACCCCACTTCATATCCCTGATTCTTGGATCGATGTGATTATTCAGTGTTGCATGATTTGCCGCCCTGCTTTCAAATACATAATTAGCAGTGAAGAGGTCCAAGAGGTCCAAGCCTTTGCGTCGTAACTGACTGCCAGGTCCCTTCGTCTGTTCCACTGTTAACCCTTTTCATCCCGATAAAATGAAATAAATAATACTTGAAATAAATTTGACTATGATAGTTCGAGGTTGGTGCCAGAATAACTTGGCGCCTGAGGCGCCAAGCTATTCTGGCACCATTCATGAACTAAAAGGGTTGATCTATCTAATAATCTGTTATGTATCTTTCATATGACAAAAAGCTTTTTAAAAAAAAAAATCAGTATCAGGGTATATTGGGTTAAGCAATTGCGAATGTGAGAAAGCCTGTTTTTGTGTCCACCGGTTTTTTTTTTTTTTTAAATTATACTCGTACTTCTTTTTGAAATTGGAAAAAAAAAGTTATAAAAAAAAAACCCAAACACCAGTGATCTTAACTTTGTTTAATTCTGTGATTGGTATTGATTGATATTGGTTTGAAAATGTGTTGCGATCAAGTCACGTAAATAAAACTGACTTGTGTCAATATTATAAAACAAAATGGTTTGGTTCAGATTCTTTTTGTTGTACTGCTGATTGGTTGGAATGGCTGGTTATTTGGTCGGTTGGTTGGCTAACTGCTTGCTTTGTTTGTCTAAAACTGGTTGCTTGCCACTTATTGTACAGTGGTCGAATTTTTCTAGCTGCTGCTGTCATCGATCAGGCCCAGCCTTCGATATGACTATTACTGACTTCAGACCAACCTGTTCGAACCCAGCTGGGGTCAAAATTTGTTCAGGCCTCTTTTCGGTGCCCCGTCTTTGAAATCACCTTCGTGATGGACTAAAGACGTTAAGTCCTAAACGTTTAACGGTTGTTGTTTTTTCAGACCAACCTGTGGCAGTGCCAATACCGGCCGAGTGTTCAGTAAGGATTTTCTTTAGTTGGGGGGGGGGGGGGGAGGGGGGTAATTATTTTTATTTCACAAGGGATCGCGATCGGATGCACGTGGTGGGGGAGGGGGGGGGGGGGTGGTTTAACTCATAACGCCCTGAAAGACTACGGCAGGATGTGGATCGACCATGATATTTTAAGGTTGGTGTCAGAATAGCGGCTTGGCGCCTCTATGCGCCAAGCTATTCTGACACCAACCTTGAAATATCATGGTCGATCTGTCTCCTGAACTATGATAGACCTCAGAGGACATCCACACAAATTTGATAATTTCGTCCTCTGGGCGTAAGGAGTTAAAGTAGTGTGCGTGTGTGTGTGTGTGTGTGTGTGTGTGTGTGTGTATGTGTGTGTGTGTGTGTGTGTGTGTGTGTGTGTGTGTGTGTGTGTGTGTGTATGTGAGAGTTTTCTCTTCTGCTAGCGCAGCGAGTCTGGTGTTTTCAAGTCTGGAGAACGGCGCTCTGTAAGAACATAAATATGCATTATGATTATTATTTATTATTACGATTGTTTTCGATTCTTTCAACTAATTTCACTCTATTGTGGGCGCTTGATCGACAATCTATGGCAAAGGCGGTGAGCTGATTAGCTTTGCACACCCAGACACAAAAATTACAGCAAGTCATCTTTTCTCTTTGACGTATCGGGTCTCGTATAGTAATCACATCTGCCGGCCTGTTATCGGCACTATATCAAGCAAAATGCTGCTCAGTATAATATATCACAGCCGGCATGCCCGGGTAGATGACCGTTGCGTAAACGATCACCGCTATAACACGGGTAGTAGTAGCAGGAAATAACATACTCGTGTTATTGCCTACAACCCGTGTTCAGGGCAGGGTGACAGTGCAAAAAAACTCAAATGACTAAAAACGAACCACGGCCCCCAAATCTATAGCGAGCAAGAGACATAAATTCTTATGAGCTCTTGCGAATGCAGGGGCTCATATGAATGTATGTCTCTTGTGAGTGTAACACTGAGGCTGTTCTAGCTGAACCAAAGATATAAAGTTCAGCTTAGCGGAGGAATTTTGGAAAACGCTGAATCAGTCTCCAGGACTGAAGATCGTCACTCATGCGTGTTTGAGCTAAGCAATTATGCAACGACCATCTAATGCCTTTGATTCAAATCGTACATCATATGAATCCAGTTGATTAACCCATTGTATCCCAGGTACGAAATAATCACATTTTGGCCCGAGGTGTCCTCTGAGGACTGCATTACAATTCAGGATACAGATCGACCATGATAGTTCAATTTAGTACCATAATAGCTTGGCGCCTATGGGCGCCAAGCTATTTTGGCACCACCCTTCAACTATCATGGTCAACCCATATCTTGATGTGCTGTGTCGGGACTGAATCAGTTAACTTGCATGCTGGTTGCAACCGCGGGGTCTGCACAGCTGAACAGTCTCAGTTTCACTGGCACAAGGGACGCAACTACTGGATAAAAGTTTAGTGTGGTCCTTGTTTAAGTTATGTCCCTTGGACATAGCATTCTCGCTGCCTCTTAAAATTTGGAGAAGACAGCCGAACAAATAACACGCCTCTTAAAATTTGGAGAAGACAGCCGAACAAATAAAATAGCGAGCAATGGCTTTTATAGCTCAATGCTAGCGCCAGATGTTTGTTAAGTATGAACGCACCGAGATAATCTGGTACACTCCCTGTACTATCATGGTCAAGCCATATCCCTTTGCTGATGCAGTCTTGATCGATTGAACCTTCTGAAGTACCTCCTAAAATGTGATCTGTTTCATTTTGTAATCGATATTGTTTTGATAATGATCTGATATCATTACACCATATACAAACAGAGACAATATATTCCAGGTTGACATATGACTGCATGCTAAGCATGCATCCATGCTTACTCACATGGTATTGGTGAATTTTAGCAAACAAAGCTTGCCATGGTACAGATTGCTTTAAAAGATTTTGAAAGACAAATGCTTTCTTAAGAAAGTCTTGAACTTGAAGGGCACGTGTCGCGTGTTATTAAAGACCATCATCATTAAGGTCTAAATGATGCTTTTTATGAAAGGTTATCTCTCCCATGGGTGGTCACTCAGAACAGGTTCACACATGTAGACGCACAGCATAACTGACCACAAAGTGAGAAGTGAATTTAAACTCAAAATTTATTGCAAGACACCCCTCTTGCTCAACATGATTAGACTTGAAACAGACATCCCTTTATATACAGTTATCACAAACTTCCATGCCATGCAAAAACAAAGAACAATTAAAAATCTGTACAGCAGTTAACCCATTGTGCATGCAATGGCCGATATGGTGGTGTTCACAGACAGTACTGGCAGCTGCACGCACAAGGGGGTAAGATCAACAGTAATGAAACACTTGTAAAAAGTAACACAATATGTAAATAAACAATCTGCACCAAACAAGCTCACTTTCAAACAGAGAACACATGATGGGCTGAACACATATTTCTCAACAGTAAACAAAAGGATCTTGCACATAGATAAGAACTTGTTTTGAGCGACTACCCTCATAAGAGATCCCTTATCATCAAAGACCATCATTTAGGTAGCTGTAGCCACCTAAATGATGGTCTTTAACCCTCTTCTGCATGCAAGTGCATAATGTCAGGCGACTCTTAAAAATACCACCAAAGGAAAACAAGTCCGTAATTTTGAAAGAGTGACATTTAAAAAAATATTTAGACAAGTTTTGAGAAAGAGCAATTATTTTTTCTAAAGTGTTAAATCAACAAAGATATAAAATGAACATTTATAGAAAGAAGTAGTCTATTGCAGTAGCATCGACTGGCAGGTTATTTATGGGCCCAACGCGCTCAGAAAAAGTCTCAATTTCGAAAGGATGAAGCGTAGCCGACCAAGCCCCATCTCTCACCTGTTGTATCACGAGCTTCATCCTCAGACGATGATGATGGCTCGAAAAACCGATTCAAGTCGTCCCAGTCCAAATCTAAGTCAGATTCATCCCCTCTTCTATCATTTCACCAAGTCTTGCTCTGTAAATCCCTCAAAATCTTCATCGTCACTGCTCTCCCTCACATATGATCGCCACAGTTCGAGGCCAGTCAGACGCCCGATTCGCATTTGAAACTTTAAAATTTTGTTTCTCTGCAAGGAAACGTGCAAAATGCACATGGAGTGCTTTGACAGGAAGTGGAAAGAATCGCAAAAACGAGGCTTGTGGTCTCGTGAGATTTCTATTACGATGGTAAACATGGCAGCCTCCATAGTATACACTTGGTTCAGCAGGCATTACCAGGCGTTCTATGCACAAATGCTGTGTTTTTGGTGAGCGCTCTATGCAGAAGAGGGTTAACTTTTTCCAATCGGAATGCTTCTGGTTCAGCGTTAGCCCAAACAAAACCTTAGCCATCGAAATGCTTACATTATCGCGTTATGCTCATGCCATCTATAGACGAGTCGCGAGTATTCTAGGGTTGCGTTTTTGTTTTAAATCACATGAAGCAGAGCTATCGGTCTACGGGAAGCAACCACTATGTTTCACAAACCATTTCTAAAATATCTGAAAGTGAATGCCTTTGTCGGATGGTGTTGGAACAAGGCCAAAGTAGCCGACGTGTCTTGGATCATCTCCGATGATGAGCTTGTTCGATCCTCGTGAACGCGGATCGTAAAATTGTGATTCAAGAAGGGGCAGATCTCTTGTGTGATTTCTTTGCTTGTGGAATACAATTTTTTTGCCATGTTGGTCAGTAAATTTGGGTTTTGTGTTTCATTTGCTTACACTGTTGCTACCAAAACCGTGTTTCTCATTTTTTGCTCCGCCATGTTTGTTCTTTTGCATAACAATAAAATTCGACTTCCCACTAAACTTTCGCACAAACACGCGCAATTTTGAAAAGTACTTTTAATGCTCTTTCCAATGATACCCAATTTATCTATGGTTGTTAGCTTGGGAGGCTGTGAAAATAAGCATCGACTGAATTGTATACTTGTCTGTTTTGAAAAAATTTCATAACCTGTTGTAACTCTGAGCAACATTTCATGGATCACCGTCTCCTACGGACCTGAAAAAGTGACCATATCAAGTGCATCATGAACAACAAACAAACAAACGTTTGGGTTTTTTCCTCGTCCGTGAGGTTACAGACATGCTGCTTTTACATGTAATTATGTCATGCCACTCATTATTAATTTGTATTAAGTTAAAACCTTAGGCTTTCTAAAGATGTACAGGTTGGCAAAGATATTCTAAACAAGTTAGTCTCTAGGATGCCATGAAAACCTACTAAAAATCCCCAATTCTTTTGAAAGGAAAGGTATTGCACCTTCTTTGAGTAAACCAGTAATTTGAACATTTACAACTTTACTAATATGAATTGACTGGCTTCATTCCACTCCGCTTTTTAAAAAAATAGATAAATCCCACGCATACATGCCATAACAGGCAGAAAACGGGTACTAGATGGAGTAGTTAAGAGAACATGACAAAAAGTTTAACGTGTACTAGGATATGCAGCACTATATATTCAGCTCAAACTTTAACTAACAATCATAACACAAAAACTACAACGTGGAAAACAATTTGTAACAAGTTCAATGTAAAATCTCACCTGACATTAGAAGCACAGCATAACATGTGTTGGGGTGAACACCCTTATGAGAGATCACCTGCCATAAATGATCATCGTTTAGGTGGCTGCAGCCACCTAAATAATGTTCTTTAATGAACGGTTCCATGACGGGGGACACTTTTGGCCTTTAACTTTAAGACATCTCTTGACAGAGCAATTGTCTTCATATTAAAGGCCACTTTTTCAAAAGGTGTTTGCACAAAGCAGGTTCTAATGAATAAAAATTGGCAAAAAGAGTACTCACACACTTTCTGCTAGACAACAATAAAACAAGCAAACCTTGTGTCATCCGCACTTGTTCTTATGAACTCAAAGCACAATGTAAAAAAAAGAAAAAGCTCAAGCATGATACAAGAAACGCCAGGCAGTTATGATACAAAAAACGCCAGGCAGTTGCTTGCGAACACCATGTAGGTACAGCACCATATGAAAAAACAAACCGATTTCAAAGAACATACATTGTCTAGTACATTTCTACAACTGTATATTCTTTGGTAAAATGAACAGATCAAACAATCGAAGTTTTCAAAAAATAGGAATTGATGCTAAGAAGAACTCATACAAGTACAGACTGTGCAACAGGGAAGTATCCAACATTGATATGAAAGGGAAATTTTAAAAAGCATTAAAACATTCAGGGCTCAAAGTCTTTAGTCCACCATAAAAGTGATTTAAAAGATGGGGCAAAAAAATGGGTCTGAACAAATCTTGACCGCATCTGGGTCCGAGCTCACTACCTTTTAATCGAGTTGAATGCCCTGCCACCCTGCCACCTCAACTGTCCAGCTCCCATGAAGGGGCTATCATTCAGGCATGGGAATTGCCAAAGCCAAAAATCACCTGAAACTAGGCCTTCAACCTCAGGCCTCCAACTAGTAGACCTTGCTTTCTTTTCCAGAGGCTGAAAAATCAAACGACACGCGGGAGGGGGGGGGGGGGGGGGGGGGGGAGGGGCTACACCTTGCTTCCTGGAGCCGAAAAATCAAACGACGGGGCGTTAGACCTTGCTTCCTGGGACCGAAAAATCAAACAGGAGGCGGGGGGGTAAAAGGGGAGTCACGCCGCCTTAATTTCGGGGGTTGAAATATTGGTAAATACAGTGCGCGTCTACCCATCTAGGTTTATTGCGCAGCGCACTCGGCCACCAGTGCTGGTCGCGGACACAGCCTGCCGCATCATATCCTGCCCGCAGTGTTAAACCGGTGCTCTGCCCGTTTTGCTACCCACAATGTTTTTTTTCTTCGCGGAGACGCCCTTTTTAATTTCGCAGACGATTTCTTCTTCTTCGCGGAATTCACGGAAATTCCCATGCCTGATCATTTCACATCAACAAATGTTCAGAAAACGGACTTCTACACAAAAACAACCTCTAATCATAGACTTAACAATGGGTATGATCCTACAGTACCATTTTCTCCTCAAGTATAAGCTACCGATATCAAGAAAATGATCCAATTCTTAAGATGTTAACACTTTGGCCCTATGTAGAGCTGTAGGGTTAATAAAATGAAAGATTTATCAATGATTTATCAGAACTCAGATCACCAAATGGCAAATTTTTTTGATATTCATAGTAACATTAATCTCGCATACATATCTGTTAGCATGCCAACATGTTTTGCATAATGCATTCATGTTTCAATATAGTGTAAAATTAAAAAGTAAACCCAGCTTTGTCTTACAGCAGTACTGTCACTAGTTGTAAATTATAGTGTTGGTCACAAACCGTTTCTTAATCGAAAAATAATGAGGCGTAATTCAGACTTGTCAGGCATGGGAATTAGAAAAGTGAAAAAGTCTGAAACTAGGAGGGTCCGGGGGCATTCCCCCCCCCCCCCCCCCCCCCCCCCCGGGAAATTTTTTAATCTAGATTAAAATCTGTGCAATCTGGCGCGCGAGCATGAAAAGAGTGCGTTCAGTGTTGTATTGCCCTCTTGCGCGGTAAAGTAACGACTGCGTTACAGCCACAATAGGTGATGCGTAACTCTAGCGGGCGGCATATCACTTAAACGAATGCCTCACAGTGCTCAGTTACTTTTTGCACCCCAATTTTGTATTTCGGCGGACAAATTTTTTTTTTTTTTTTTTTGGGGGGGGGGGGGGGGGGGGGGGGGGGGGGGGGGGGCGGCGGCTGAGCAATATAATTTCGGCTGAAATTTGCCTTTAGGCGGACAATTCCCATGCCTGCTTGTTTCTGTGCATTTATTTTTCATGAACTGCAAAACTTTTCTAACACACAATAAAAAGAACAGGTAGTGTGACAATTCAAAATTACATCAATTTAGTTTTCAAATTTATAGCACATGATTTGCATTGACAGTTACATGAAAAAAAAGTACATTTCCAAAAACAAATGTTTCTCAACACCATATTGGCAGACATAAGAACAAAACACCACTAAACGTCCAAACCCAAAGCATGCGCTCACCAGGGCAAAATCACATTGTTCTTTTTCATTCCCAAAATCACAGTCATTCAATCAACAGCCAAAATGATCAGTTTAACCCTTTTCATCCTGATAACCTTCCGCTTGAAATTTATTCGACTATGATAGTTCAAGTGAGGCGCCAAGCTATTCTGGCAACCCTTGAACTAAAATGGTTGATCAATCTCATAATCTGTAATGTGGCCTTCATAGCAAAATAAGCCAATTTTACAAAATTAGCCTCAGAATGTAATGGGTTAACTGAACACAACAGAACATAACCAGCACTTAACTACCCGTCATTCGTCTGATACCCCTTCCCTGCCAACATACATACATTTTGTTTCTGAAATCTGTGTTCACTAAACAACCAAACGCCACAACTGTCCAATGAACATGGACACAAAGTGGTCAGCAAGAGGCATAGATCTTCATGAGCTCCCGCAGGCGCGGGGGCTCATGAAAATCTATGCCTCTTGCAAATAGATTGCGTTCACTTTTTCTCCACAGTGAAGTGGTTAATTTTGCCATTTGCATGTCTGCGGGAAGTCCTGCCATTCTCTACATACACCACAGCAGCTTTATGATCATTACCTCCCCTTACCTGTTTTTTGACAAGCACAATTTTAGTCACTCTTCTCAAATCTTCAATGGGTAGAATTTTTACGCAGACTCAAATCTGGGTCTGCTTCTTCCACCTTAATATTCACCGAAAAGGTCCATTTATGACTATGTAAAAACAATGTTTGTTCTTTTTTCTAAGCTGCAAATTTTGGAAACAAACTTGTGGAGATAAAATTAAAAAAACTAACCAACAGGTGCATCATTTTTTTCAGTATCAACTAGGTTTGCGAATTTGTATACCAGTGTTTGTTCCCAAAATCTTGACTCTTGAAACAGAATGGTCTACAAAGCAAAAGCCACCTACAGATTATATTTACATGTTCCTCAGACACATCACTCAGACCTTTTCCTTTTACAAGGGCATGCATCGCCATCTTTCCAATACAGGTCCTCTGTGGTGACACCGGGTGATGCCACAAAAAAGTTCCCCACATCCACAGACTGTGACGCACTGGATGCAATCTGGTTCTGTGAGTGTGACAAACTGCTGACACTGGAGCAAGCAGCAGGTCTCCTCTTGTTTTTTTTCCCTGGTTTGGGAGGACCAGAGCTCAACGAGGATTTCTTCTTAACAGGAGTGGCTGGTGGTTCTCGGGCATTGTGTGGTGTTAGAACATCATTCCCTGTGCGGCCGAAGGCTGGCTTCCCAACAAAAGTAGCAACTTTAGGAGAAATTTTCAGGGGTGTAGTAGGGCAAGTTGAAGGGCCACTGCTGGAGCCATTCGTGTGTTCCACTTTCTTAGGTGTAGCGGGGCAATGTTCAGTTGTGTTACGGAGGCAACCATTGTCAGACTTCCCAAATTGCTTCAGTGGCGACGTCACCTCCTTGCTGGGACTTGGTGGATCCTTGGCTTGGTGCTCACTGCTGTTGGGGCTGGTGACCAGTAGACTCTCCACTGACACAGGCAGCTCCGGATGGCGACTGGTCCCATACAGGATGAGTGCTGCCTGGATGGAGAGGACGCGCATGTGATTCTTGTCCCCTGCAAACAGGTCCCAATACACTGTGTGCTCCCACAGGTGCTTGATGAAACACACCCGGCTCTTGTACAGCTTGCCTGAAACAAAGTGAGAAAAAAAAAAAAGTCTCTGAAACAAGGTTTTAAAATTCTAGTATAAAAACTATAAGTTAATATAAGTACTGATGAGATTTTCTTTAGTTTTAAGGAAATCTGAGCAAAGCAGACAATAACTTACTTCTGGGTATGCAAAAGTACTTTGTTTAAAATTCTTTTCCATTAAAATAAAATAAGGTCAGCATCTTTCCTAGCGCAAACAAACATTCAAAAGTCAAGGCTGTAACTGTAGCACTGTGTGGGAACAAGGCATCACAGCCAGGGGCAAGTAACAGCTGCTCTTGACACAAGTAATGCCCCAAGTGTCATAGATCTGCTACCGCTAGTTTTCAATACAGCAGCCTCTTTTTGTTTTTCACCTCAGCAGCCTCTTTGTTTTGTTTTTCACCTCAGCAAAACAAACTGGAGTTTGCGCAATAAAACAGCGTTGGTTGGGCAAAACACAATACTATTTTGTGCAGACTAAAGAGGAAGACTGCACTGAAAAGTGAAATCCATGGCATAGATCTATAGCAAACTGATTCACTCAAGCAATGGTATGTACTTCGCTATAGCAGTAGCAGGCTCAATTTTTGGTCCAGGTGAAAAGATTCCCAGATGAGACTGGTTGTAACCAATCTGACATTCAGAATTGTTGACACTGCAGTATCAGCACATCCATCAGTGAGTGTTTAACTATTGGGGCATAGGGGTGGTGTGTTACAAACAGGGTCCTTACAAACTTGCATGATTCTTCAACTCAAGCACCAACTTCTCAAGGAACACTACCCAATACTTATTAATATTATTACTCATGAATTTTACAAAATCATATCACGACAATATAATGTTAAACTGGCTAAAATCATGTTGAGAAATCAACGCTATATCATAAAGGAATATCACTTATCAGCTGTTCAATTGATTGATTGTACACTGCTTAACGTCCCGACAGCAACAAGGCTTTATCAGGACGTGCCCGCACTGCTTGTAAAAAAAAATAAACAGAATATTTAATGTATGTCGCCAGCTGGTCCAATACGTTAAATAAACCTACGACATGGGGCCTAAATAAAGCTAAGACCATTTAGCAACACACATCCAATATCAAGAGCTACAGGCAGCGCAGACAGTAGGGAGAGTTTAAAAAAGGAGAATACAGGTGAATGGACCATGGGTAGACAGAAACGCATGCCCCAGAATACAGTTAGAAGAAAAACCCACCCTGTGGGGCTGATCAGGGTGACCCTGGGAACTAAAAAGTAGTTACCCCACCCAAGTCCCCCTGGGCAGACCCGGGTGGGGGTCAGCTGTTTAGCTAACAGATATGAAAGAATGCATGACTGAAAACACTAGACCACGTGACCCGAGTGTACGACTTGCTTATGAATACGAGCTGTCTGCTAGGTCAGAGCAAATCTGACGGGTAAAACGTCCAACAGCAGGGTAATATACTTGTTCACAGTAAGCAACTTCATTGATTTATGTTTGCATTTTACTCCCACATCCTCAAGCAACGGAATTTCAGAATAAAATTTAACGCACTTCCTCTACATCATCAAAAAAAAAAAAAAAAAAAAAAAAAAACAGGTACTTAAAAAAACAATACAAACTAGAGAAGCAATGCTGAACAAAAATATCCAGAAAACAAACTTCGACAAGGCTGGGTAACAATATGTCAAAAAGCAAAATGCAGGATTATCAAGCATAACACGAAGGGTGTCGAAGAAGTCAGAACAACGCTAGACAACAGCCACTTACCACAGACACTACAGTTGATGCCTCCACCATAGTCGGCATACGCTTCCAACACACCAAGCACTTCAGTCAGCTCAAGGTCCTTTCTTTCCGCATCATAGTGTTTCGCTAAATCATTGCGGGTTCGCCTAGGTCTCGGAGATGAAAGCATGTTGATCTTGACGGCTGACAAGTCGGGTGCTTCCTCTGAAGGCACTTTCTTCGCTTGCGAAAACTTTTTCGATGTAAACAAATTCAGAGTTCGTGTGCAGCGCGTTCTTTACCTGCCTCGAGGTATCCATCCAATCAAAAATCGAGCTTATGACACATGACTAGTCACGTGACTGTTTTCGCGGGAAAGTATTACCTTACTGCGCAGGCTCGACCCTAAAGGTCACATTTTCGCGCGAAAGTGGAAATAGCTGGCTTGGAAAGCACCATGCACTGTCAAGATTACTGTCGTTTGCCTTTGTTATCAATGTGCTTAGCAGAGCGCGTCCGCTAGATCAGCGCATGGTAAACTCAATAAGAAAGTAGGACGCAGTTTCGCAAGGAAACAGCTTCAGCTTATACTGCTGGCAGGGGCGAGTAAGCACTTTAAAAAAAAATAATTGAAGCCGATTAGTAAGTAATATAGTATTTCTCATAAAATAATACAACTCAATGCGCAAGACATAGCCGCGAACTGAACCCAACAAGCACGCTCACGTGAATCACGCGCATTCCCTCACACACTGTACATAAACACAGAACATTCACGTGGTGCAAAGGGTAAGCTCAACGGCGAGCTACTAAAATTTTTGGAAATTTAAATCGTTTTTTTATATTTTTGAAATTTGATTAAGTGGACTGAAATTAATACCAAATTCGTGAGGGAGGAAAGAGCCGGAGTACCCGGTATGCGCCCGAATTAATGGTGACACTTACTAGAGGAGAAAAGTCCGACGCCGGCACCGGGTATCGAACGTCACACCTCAGTCTTGCATTGGTGGCACTGAGACGCTTTGACCGCTGCGCCATGGACCGCCCCGGTCATATTGAGGGGAGGGGGAGCATCAGGGCCGGATCCAGGGGGGAGGGAGTCCATGCCCCCCCCCCCCAAATTTATTAAAATGCTATAACAAAGTCCCTTTTAGGGTGTGTCTGGACCCTCCCCCTCCCCTTTTTTGGCCTCTGGAAGCAAGGTCTAGCGCCTACTCCCGCCCCCCTCCCACCCCTGTTTGATTTTTTGGCCTCTGGATGCAAGGTCTAGCGCCTGCCCCCCCCCCCCCTCCCTCCCTCCCCCCCCCTGCGTTTGATTTTTTGGCCCTGGAAGCAAGGTCTAGCGCCTACCCCCCTCCCCCGTTGTTTGATTTTTTGGCCCCTGGAAACAAGGTGTAGCGCCTACCCCCCAACCCCACCCCATCCTCCGCCCCCCCTCCCTCCCCCCCTCCCCCCACATTGTTTGAATTTTTTTGCCTCTGGAAGCAAGGTCTAGCGCCTCCCCCCCCCCCCCCCCCCCACTGCGTTTGATTTTTTGGCCCTGGAAGCAAGGTCTAGAGCCTACCCCCTCCCCCCCCCCCCCCCCCCCCCCCCGTTGTTTGATTTTTTGGCCCCTGGAAACAAGGTGTAGCGCCTACCCCCTACCCCCCCCCCCCCCCTTTTTGATTTTTCGGCCCCCGCGGAGGCAAGGTCTAGCGTCGTGGAGGTCTTCTGCATGAGGTTGATGGTCCCAAACAAAAAGTTGGACCCCCCCTCCTGGAGCTAAGTGATCCGGCCCTGGGCATCATCACTATATTATGTCCACTGGCACCCACCAACCCACACGTAAGCGCGAAAAACATATTTGCAAATGCACGATTTATTTTAATGAGTTGAACATCCACACCTAAAACCAGCAATGAGGTAGACTAACAGTATTGGGGGCTGCACATGGGCGGATCAGTCACCTACATTATTATAAGATAAGCGCATTATAAATACCGTAATTATTAATATTATAGTGATCAATATGTAAGGAACATTGTCCACGAGATGTTTATCAGTATAACATCTTGAAACAACCACTGGTGTAGATCAGTCCGTTTAGTCCACGGGGTAGAAGGTGGGAGTAGGTGGGTGGAGGGGGGGAGGGACAGTGGGGGGGGGGGGGGGGTGAAGAAAGCAGTCTATGTCACGTTCTGATCCGGCCTTGACATGATTCCGAGCGTCACGGTCTAGTCGCCGCTCGTCGGAGCCCTTGTCAGGACTGAGACTCGCCGTCAGTCTGCCGCCGGCAACCGATGAGAAACAAGTTTACTTGCAAATGATCAGAAGAAAAGATTCAGCTGCGCCCTTGCAGTCGCAGCGGCGTATGCAAACCTACGTTTCTTGCTGACCACACATTCAAGTCATTCAAGATCTACGTACAGCTCAGTGACGGCGATCCACGGTCAGCACGGATCTATGCGGGGGCTCTATTATGTATCTGCTGAAAATTGATTGGGCTGGAAGTCATTGCTACATTTTAGTACCCACTGAAGCCACATAGTCTCCATATCAGGAGGGCAGTGCTTATACATTGACTCAAAGTAAACTCTGCCCTCATCCCCTCCCCCACCCCACAGCACTATCTCACCCTCCTCTTATCCTCTCCCTGATAAAAGAAGTCGTTTGTCTGCCAAGACACGGCCGCTACAACCCTTCGCCAAACCCCAAATAAAGCCTGCAAGTTGAGGCATAGTTGATCCCTGACCACTGAGCAAGAAGTGTATTGTACCTCCGGAAAACCCTACTGTGGCCGTTCGTAGGGGCCCATGTGGCTCAATGTTTCTTGCAGATGTGAAGGTCTGGAGTAGGAGCTGTAATCTGAGAAGGCACTGAAACTGGTCAGACAGCTCATGAAAGAAACCCTTGACCTTTTGACGCAGAAACATTTGGCTGCTGTGCATGGCCAGTATTACTTTATACAGCCATGACATGCGGCTACGGCAGGACTATAGATCGACCATGATAGTGCAAAGGTGGTGTCGGAATAGCTTGGCGCCAACAGACGCCAAGCTATGCCGACACCACCCTTGCACTATCATGATCGATCTTCCTCCAGAACTGTGACGTAGATCTCAGTCAAAAGGCTATCTACACAAATTCGTAATTTCATCCTCATGACGTAAAGAGATACATTTTACTGTTTACATTGTAGTTTTATCATGGTACTCGGACTATGATGAATCATATACTGGTGCGGATTACGGGTTCCGTCTCCCTTAGTCTAGACCGGCGCAAATGATCTCACTGAACCTGCGTGAACATACGTTTGAATTTTTGTGTCTGCGTCTCCGCGGTATCCCCGTTTCCCGCTTTAACACCCCCCCCCCCCCCCCCCGACCCCCGAAAACCGGAGATAAAACAAAGTCAGTGTAATCGACGAAAAATCTAAGTTGACACAATGAGTAATGTAACCGTGGTTTACTCCGGAAGTGACTATAGCCAAGCAAGAACGTCGGCGTGCTGAGCCCGGGCGGCGTGCCTGGCGTAAATCCGGACTCCCTGTGCATAAACAGACTTTATGACATGAAGAAACTTGTTGTCAATCAGACTGTGTTGAAAGTGAAAACTGATTTTTACTGCTCTAAGATGCTTGAAAGTGACACTTGTAAAAAATGGTTTGCCCTTGCTGATAGCTTGCTTAGCGGTAGATCTCGTGACTCTCCCCTTCCCACCAACACCCCAGCCGCTGCTCACTTAGCCAACGCCTTTTGTAGCTTTTTCACTGAGAGGGTGACGTCCATTTGAGACAGCCTTGATGCTATGCGGAGCACCCATATTGGCACCCACCCTCCCTATATTGATCACCCCTTTGTCGAGTTCACTCCCGTCTCTCAACAGGCTGTTTTTGACATTCTTAAGAAATGCCCGCCTAAAACGTGTGAGCTTGACCCATGCCAACTTCACTGGTTTTTGAAAACATTGGAATTCTTCTGCCCACCATCACCAAAATCATAAATCAGTCCCTTGAGTCAGGCGTCTTTCCGTCAGAATTCAAATCAGCCGTTGTCAAAGCTCTCCTGAAAAAGTCGAATCTTAACCCCAACCAGCTAAAGAACTATCGCCCCGTTTCAAACCTGCCCTTTCTGTCCAAAGTTCTTGAGAGAGTCGTTCTGACACAGCTCACTAAATACCTACAGTCAAACAATCTCGTCCATCCGCTTCAGTCTGCTTACCGTGCCGGGCACAGTACTGAAACTGCTCTCCTCTGTGTCGTTAATGGCCTCCTAAGTGCCTATGATGAAAACCAGATCTCAGTTCTTGCCCTGTTAGACCTATCAGCTGCGTTTGACACTATTGACCACTCCATCTTGCTCCAAACATCTAGAAAACTACTTTGGTATTTCTGGTAAAGCTCTCACCTGGTTTCACTCTTATCTGTCTTCCCGTCAGATCAACGTCTCTGTCAAGAACGTTCTTTCTGAAGCTGCTGCGCTAGAGTTTGGGGTCCCCCAGGGCTCTGTCCTGGGCCCCATTCTATTTACGCTGTATACTCAGCCTCTGTCTCAGGTTATTGCATCGCATTCAACCGATCATCACATGTATGCGGACGATACACAACTTCGGAAATCTGCACCTCCAAACAGCTCCAGTCAGGCTATTTCAGATGTTCAGAACTGTATCTCAAATGTTAAGTCCTGGATGTGTGAAAATAAACGTCAGTTAAACGAGGGCAAGACAGAAGCTCCTCTTGTCGGTGCCTGTCGACTGCTGCCCAATTCTCCTGACTCTATGCGCATTTGTGACGCACCTATTCCATTGTCTGATTCAGTTCGCAATCTCGGCGTTTTTCTTGATAAAGATCTTTAAATGAAGGAGCATGTAAATCATGTCTACAAACTTGCTTTTGTGGAATTAAGACGCATCAGTTCTATCCGTCATTACCTCACTACTGAAGCTACCACCAAACTGGTCGTCTCTTTAGTCTTGTCCCGCATTGATTACTGCAATGCCCTCTTAGCTGGCCTCCCTCAGTTTCTCATTCAGAAATTGCAGCGAGTTCAGAATTGTGCTGCACGTCTCATCGTCCGCGCCTCACAGCATCAGCCCACACTCCTATTCTGAGACACTTCATTGGCTGCCAGTCAAACAACGAGTCTCGTACAAAATCGCCTGTCTGTGCTACAAAGCTATTAACTATTCTACCCCTACCTATCTCGCTGATTTTCTTCAACTATACACTCCCTCCCGCTCCCTCCGTTCAAGTAGTGACACGCGCCTTCTCAGAGTCCCGCTCTTCAAATACAAAACCAGAGGTGACTGTTGTTTTGCGCACGTTGGACCTGTTGTCCGGAACTCCCTACCTATAGACATTAGACATTCATCCTCATTCACTGCCTTTAAGTCTGCCCTAAAGACCCACCTGTTCGATACCCCAATGTAGCTCAGTTATTTGGATTCATTATGTACCTGTGTGTGTGTGTATGTGTGTGTGTGTGTGTGTGTGTGTGTGTGTGTGTGTGTGTGTGTGTGTGTGTGTGTGCGTGTGTGTGTGCGTGTGTATTGCAGAATCCGTTGTTTCTCTGGTTTTATGACCCCCTCCACTCCCACTCTTTATTTGTAAAGCGCTTAGAGCTTATTTAAGGATAAGCGCTATATAAGTAGCCATTATTATTATTATTATTATTAATCTTTTTATATTCTCTTTCCAAGCCGCTGAGAAATTATGCTCTCCCTAGCTCCTCCTCCCCCTCCCCCCTCCCCTCCCCCCGCCCACCCCACCCGGGTCTGCCCTGGGGGACTTGGGTGGGGTTAGGTATTTTTTAGTTCCCAGGGTCACCCTGGTCAGCCCCACAGGGTGGGTTTTTCTCTCAGTCTATTCTGGGGCATGTTTCTGTCTACCCTTTGTCCATTCACCTGTATTTGCCTTTTTCAAACTCTCCCTACTGTCTGCACTGCCTGTAGCTCTTGATATTGGATGTGTGTTGCTAAATGGTCTTAGCTTTATTTAGGCCCCATGTGTTAGGTTTATTTAATGTATTTGACCGGCTGGCGACATACATTCAATGTTCTGTTTATTTTTTTTTTCACAAGCAGTGCAGGCACGTCCTGAGAAAGCCTTGTTGCTGTCGGGACGTTAAGCAATGTACAATCAATCAAACCCTCCCCCCGCCCCCCCATCCCGCCCCCACTCCGCTTTGAGAGTCTGTGCAGTACGACTGCTTCTTTGAGTGCCCCGGTACCTTTGGTAAAACTTAGTGTCCTAGACAACAGCAAAAATTGCTCACGCCCCCACACATCGAAAGTTGAGATAAATGCACCGCCTCTGTCTGACCTGCTCCATACCCAACCGACCGCCCTCCCCCTGGCTCACTGACGACATAGCTGAGGCCAAGCGCGAGCGCCGACAAGCGGAACGCCGCTGGCGCTCATCTGACCTCACCGTTCACAGACAGATCTTCCAAACAACTAGATCCAAAGTCTGCAGAATGATCTCCGACTCCAAACGTAAACACCTTCCAAACAAAATCCTGGAATCCACTTCTTCCAAAACCCTCTACGCTACCATGAACACACTCCTAGGCATTTCTAAAGACTCTCCTCTCCCCAACACACACAGCTAAGAAGAACTCTCGTCCGCTTTTTCCACCTATTTTTCCGACAAAATCCAAACTCTGCGCAACACACTCGACACTCTGCCTTCTCCGCTTTGCCCTCCCGACACCCCCTTTTCCGGCACCCCCCCCCCCCCCCTCTCGTCCTTCCGGCCCGTCTCTCATGACGAAGTCTTCAAGACCATAAAGTCCATGCCTCTCAAAACCTGCGAACTAGACCCTCTCCCAGCTTCTCTCTACCGGGACGGCCTTCCAAAACTTCTGCCATTCATTACCGACATCATCAACACATCTCTAGAGAACGGCTCCGTCCCTGATCTCTTCAAGTCCGCCATCGTCCGTCCTCTCCTCAAAAAACACAACCTCGACCCAAACGAACTCAAAAACTATCGCCCAGTCTCCAATCTCTCTTTCCTGTCCAAGCTTCTTGAGAAGGTCGTTCTCAACCAGCTCAACCTCCACCTCGCCGACAACAACCTCCTCAGTCCCTTCCAGTCTGCCTATCGCAAACATCACAGCATTTTGCCGCCTTTGACACTATAGACCACTCTATCCTCCTCCACCGCCTTCACCACTCCTTTGGCATCACTGACTCTGCTCACTCCTGGTTTCTCTCCTACCTCTCCGACAGACAGCAGTCTGTCACCATCGACGGCGTCTCCTCCAACCCAGTCACGCTCTCCTGCGGAGTTCCACACGGGTCCGTCCTGGGTCCTGTCCTTTTCACACTCTACACCTCTCCCTTGTCCAACATCATCCAGTCTCACCACATACACCACCACCTCTACGCTGACGACTCACAACTACTAGACAAAGACAAACTCGACAACACTCAGTCACTACTGACTCGCACGGCTGACTGCTACGAAGACGTGAAAAACTGGATGACAGCAAACAAGCTTAAACTGAATGACGACAAAACGGAAGCCATGCTGGTAGGCACTCGCCAGAAACTTTCCCAGCTCCCTCCCTCCCTCCACCTTCAACTCGACAGCACCCTCCTCTCCCTCTCTGACTCGCCCAGAAACCTCGGCGTTATCCTCGATTCCTCTCTTTTCATGACCAGCTTCGTCTCCGCCACGGCCCAGGCACGGTACTTCCACCTCCGCCGCATCAGTCAGATCAGAAAATACCTCACTACCGAAGCTGCCACCAAACTTGTTGTCTCTCTCATCCTATCTCGCATCGACTACTGCAACTCTCTCCTTTACGGCCTCCCTCACTCCACCATTTTCACTCTCCAGCGCGTCCAGAACAACGCTGCCCGCCTCGTCCTCATAAAGAAAAAATCCGACCACATCACTCCCCTGCTCAAACTCCTTCACTGGCTTCCCATCCCACAACGCATCCAATACAATATTCTGTCTCTCTGCTACAAATCCCTGAACAACTGCGCTCCCGCCTATCTCTCAAACTTACTTCACCCCTACACTCCTCCCCGCTCCCTCCGCTCCGCCTCCGACCCTCTCCGCCTCCACATCCCCCACAACAAACTCAGCACTTTCGGCTCCCGCTCCTTCTCAGTGTACGGTCCATCCACCTGGAACACTCTCCCACTCTCTCTCCGTTAGAAACACTCTCTCTCCTCCTTCCAGTCCGCCCTCAAAACTCACCTCTTTCAACAGTTCTAGCACTATACCACTACACTCCCCACCCTAAGCAGACTGTCGTAATGTATTTCACTATTTGTGATACGTGAGTCGTTGTCTAAAGCGTGCGCATGCGTGCGCGAGTTGTGAGTGCGCGCTTAGAGATATAATTATTATAAGATAAGCGCATTATAAATACCGTAATTATTAATATTATAGTGATCAATATGTAAGGAACATTGTCCACGAGATGTTTATCAGTATAACATCTTGAAACAACCACTGGTGTAGATCAGTCCGTTTAGTCCACGGGGTAGAAGGTGGGAGTAGGTGGGTGGAGGGGGGGGGGAGGGACAGTGGGGGGGTGGGGGTGGGGGGGTTGGGTGAAGAAAGCAGTCTGTCACGTTCTGATCCGGCCTTGACATGATTCCGAGCGTCACGGTTTAGTCGCCGCTCGTCGGAGCCCTTGTCAGGACTGAGACTCGCCGTCAGTCTGCCGCCGGCAACCGATGAGAAACAAGTTTACTTGCAAATGATCATTTTCATAATCATGCATACACTGAATCACAACTGCTTCACCGCAATGGTTATCTCCTTCGATTTGCTACCGCTGCGCAGCAATCGAGGGAGACAACCAGTGTGCTGCTACACCCGGTACTACGATTCCATCAGTCTCTGTCTGTTTTGCAGCGTAGTCTGGCCTCTTAGTGACAGCCGGGGTCGGAGACTGATACCGGCCTTCAATAAAAAATGTAAAAAAAATTTTAAAATGTCAACTGGCTGGTTAAACCCGTTTAGCTCCGACGCCCCATATCATGAGATGGATCAGTTGACCATGATGTTTCAAGGGGAGTGCCAGATTAGCTTGGCGCCTGAGCGGGACTGTGAGGCGCCAAGCTAATCTGGCACTACCCTTGAATTATCATGGTCAATCCATCTCCCATAAATAAGTGGTGCATACTTGTTAGGTCAGTAACACTTCCTAAATTTTGGAAATGCGGTCGTGGGGTTAAATAGGTTAAGTTAGCCGGCATGGTCTCTCGATCCTCAGTGAGGTGCCGGTGGCAACTCAGTTTTAGAGCGTGGGGGCACATCGGCGTCTTCCGCCAGAACTACCGGCGTCCATGCCGATTCACTGATCCGTCGTCAATACTGACACTCCCGGACTTCAAGGCCAGGTAAACTCCTTTTTGCTACCTTATTAAACTATGATAACTGACCGTACACTGAACAACTTGACTCACTGATGTGACAACAGATCCTACTGAACAACACAACACTCAACTCCTGACTCAGTTGAACTGTCAGACTGACATGACTGTCCCGTCGGACACTGACTCACATCACATTGCCCGCTGTCGGCGCCGGAATTCAACTCACCATTCGAGGAAGCTGTCACTTTAGTGAATCAGTGTCCCCCGCGAGCACTTTCTCTCAATATGTACCTTCCTAATTCAGCGTACATGTCCGTGCCGGCAACAACTGTCTTTAGCGACCGTACCGAAGGGAGGGGTGAGCGTACAAAATGGACAGCCCTCCCCTCACGCCAGTGAAACGGCCGTTTCACTGGGCTCCGGTCCTCAGGGTCGCGTTTGTAGTCTGAGTGCCAGGTCGGATGACAGATTCCCTCGAAGCAGATGATCTGTGAAAAATAAAACCGATATAACTTCAGTACCGCTTGCTGCAGATGGCCGATCGAGGGAGGCACTGACTAGATTTCAATCGGGCCGGCACTGCCTGGCGGACGTGTCAGTGTGATTTGTGTTTAATTTGAAGAGAAAATACTTATCAGAGACAAAGACGAATAACAGATCAGGCACACAAAAAGAAATAATAGGCATTCGTCAATATGTTTTCCACGGATAGTCTGTATGGTCACGAGCTTACTTTGTCAAGAGTTTTACCCATTAACTGTGGTGACCTCATGACCATACATACTATTTTATGATACATCGACGAATGTCTATTCCCAGAAGAGCTAACTATTCCACAACTAAGTGTCACGAGGTTCAAGTTATACCGGCTAGTGTCACAGTGGTTGTACCTGGCCACGGCTGTAATGAATATTCTGACGTCCAGACAAGAAGGTGACTGCCAAGCGCGGAGGAAATGCATAGAAACGCCCAACAAAGGAAGAAACAAGCTTAGACAGGAGAAGCACTATATAGTTTATCACATTTTGCCTTCAGTCTTTAAAATATACATAAAGCAGAAATGCAAAGAAATATTATTTATGCATGCATATATTTTGAAAAAAAGTTTGAACACGATTTTAAAAAATACTTGTGGTACTGTTGTTGTTGTTTTCTTTTTCTCAGCGCGTTTTTTCTTTATTGTTTGGTTAGTCCGGGGCTTAAAGTCTACAGCACCGAAGTGATAATGGAACGCACTGATGGGCGGGTTATGGGGGACAGGGAAGTCTATTGCCTATGGAGTACGACCTGAACACTAATCAATTCAGGCGCACTGCAACTGTGCCACTTTGATTTACCAGGACCTTTCAACGGACTTGTTATTGAACAAGCCAGTCTTTTTTCCCTCGATTTCGAGTTAAGGTTACCGGGGCCGGGACGGGGACTCGAACCCACGACCCGGCGATTCCCTTCGCTCTCTTTCGCTCCGACGCCTAACCGCCGGCTGAGGTATTTCGGATTTCACGTCGTCTTTATTGGGCGACAGTACTTCTTACAGTTATGATGAATTAGTAAAGTTTTGTTTGCAACTCCTCAGTGATTTCGCTCTCGTTCGTTGTTAGGAGTCATCCGTTGTAAACGTAACCTTACTATTCTCACCTGTCCATGCCTGTCGATAAAGAGCGACTCCGGAGCCCACTCGTAAGCTCTGTAGGACATGAAACATGCGTTGAATCCCCAGTGGTCGTCCCTGCAAAACAGACCTTTTTTTCAAACCTCAGATAGACATTTAGGCTTTCAAGGTACCACGTGACCATGGAAGATGGTTAGGCCACCATATTGCAAGCCGGGTACTGCCAGATTAGCTTGGCGCTTGGGAAGTATGCTTATTTGGTAATACCATTGAACTAAAGGCATGACCGAGTCATCGCCCACAGCAGGTATAAGGTTATACAGATGACTCCAAAAGTTCCGGCTGTCATTAACCTGTAGGAATCATCGCGACAAAAACCGCTTCCGACACACAAAGGGTTAAATGGTTAAAATGACTTCATCTAACTTACGTACACACGTATAAGTCCTACTCAATAATCTTCCATACGTGCTTATCGGTTTTATGTTTTGTGTATTGTAACATTTTGTTTCTTTTAATTCTAAAATCCATCCATCAGTCAAGCGTATCCACCCAGTCCATCCATCCATCCTTTAATCTGTCGTTTCATTGGTCAACCTATCAACCAATCAATCAATCTATATAAAAATCAAATAAAAATCACCATTAATTAACGGGTCATTAAATACTAACGATGTGAGAATGAGGCTGTCACCTGTAATACCGCAACGTGGACAGGAAGTGGCGTAGCCAGGGTGCGTGACGTCGACTCATCAGGACACCCAGGTTGAAGGTCTCTGGCCATTCGCCATTTGCTGGAAAGTCCAGGGTGGCCACTGTCGGGTATTCCAGAAGCCAGTCGGGCACTCGGCTACTCCACAAGACGTCCCTGTCCTGGTATATGCCGCCATACTTGTACAGAATGCCCACCCTGAATGCGAATTGCAAACTTCAGTGGCAGTGGTATACTCAGCAAAAGACATAGATTCTCATGAGCCCCTGCAAATGCAGGGGATCATGATAATCTATGCCTCTTGCAGATGGAAAAAAGATCCGCTAGCAGTTCGGCTGCAAGTTCTTGTACAGAAGGCTTATCCTGAATATTCAATACAGTTAAATTTTAGTTTAAGTTATAAACTTCAACACAGTTGATTCCCGAGCTTAATTCATCATTATCTCAGGGTGTCTAGGAAATGGGGCGGCCCGTGACGCAGTGGTACAGCGCCTGCACCAGTGCTGAAGGCGCGAGGTTCGATACCAGGTTCCGGCGTCTGACATTTCACCTCCCCACCCGGGTCTGCCCTGGGGGACTTGGGTGGGGTTAACTACTTTTTAGTTCCCATGGTCACCCTGGTCAGCCCGACAGGGTGGGTTTCCCTTCTACTCTGGGGCATGTGTTTCTGTCTACCCTTGGTCCATTCACCTGTGTTTTCCTTTTTTAAACTCTCCCTGCTGTCTGCGCTGCCTGTAGCTCTTGATATTGGATGTGTGTTGCTAAATGGTCTTAGCTTTATTTAGGCCCTGGCGACATACATTCAATTTTCTGTTTAGTTTTTTTTTTTTTTTCACAAGCGGTGCAGGCACGTCCTGATCCGAAAGTCTTGTTGCTGTCGGGACGTTAAGCAATGTACAATCAATCAATCTGACATTTCACCTCTAGTAGCTGTCTCCGGTTACTCCGGCTCTCCCCCCCCCCCCCTCCTCTCTGGTACCGGTTTCAGGCCACTTGTCTCAATTTTAAATACAAGCGATCAAAATTTCCGAAACCCCAAGAGCTGAGCTGACCTTCGCACCATGTGAATGTTCTGTGTCTGTCTTGTACTGTGTTCGTCTTCAGAGTGAATGCGTGTGTTTCACGTGAGTGTGCGTGTCGGGTTCAGTTCGCGGCGCTTTGAGCCGATTCACCTAGCGCCTAAATAATGACCCGCATTATACTAATTATTATAAATGGAGTCGATTTCTGCAAGCAAGACAAATGGATTCTCATGAGCCCCTGCGCCTGCAAGTTAGCAAGTTAGTAATACATGGCGAGTGACGTCGCTGATGAATTCAGTATTGAGACCATTCGTTTACCTTAAGATGTCACTTTTGTGCGCCGGTACACGGACCTCCTGTTGGAACACCGTCTCTGGTCTGTCCATCCTGACGAAGCTAACGTTCTCCCCCCTCAGCTGCTCCCACCATTCCCCCTCTGGCTTCGCGTCACCGTGCACATACACGTGCTGCATGCCGGCCACGTGCAGCGAGCTCAGTACGCTCAGGAAATGTAGGAACTGTAACAAGGGCGCCAGATGCACGAGTGAATGAGCGTAGTCGTGCGCGTCAATACATAAGATGCTCCGCCATACTGAGCGGCTTGCGCAAGGGTAACGGTACACCAGTTTAACCCTTTGCGTGTCGATTGCGGTTTTTGTCGCGAACTGCGTTGCCGACAGTATAGACCTGCCTTGTTTTGGCAAATGCAGGATGTAACTTTTTTTTTCCTTTTTATTTGTGCGTGTGAAAAGCATCGAGATTTTCACTGTATGAAATGAAGCTTGCTTTTCTCAACAACGGACATACTGACTCAGCAGGGCAACCTTAGCTCGATACTTAAAGTCTGAATGTAAATAGAGCAAACCGACGCCGTTCTACAAAAAAGCGTAGGCTACACTGTGACAGACTGTAACTCCTGGGTTGATATGAAAATGACTAAAAGCGAAAACATCAACTAAAATCAAATCACGATATTTAGGTACCTCCCCCCCCCCCCCTCTTGCACTGGAGAAGCATACATTGAAATGTAGGTGCAAAGGCCGATCTATGGCCCTTGCATAGCTTCGGTCCAGAAAACCACACGTGAGGTGATCAGAGTGGAGGGGGACAAATGCCCGTTGAAGGAAATAGAGAGGCAGGTCAACAACTACGTCTATTGACGCAAGGACTAGATTAAAAGCCCGGACAAACATGCGATGTCACATGTTTGTCCAACATGCGATGTCGCATGTTTGTCCAAACATGCGATATCGCATGTTTGTCCGGGTGTTTAATCCATTGTTTTTTGTCAAATCATGTTAATTTTTTTTTTATCGTATTCTTAATTTTGAGCAACGTGTATTTACTTCAGTCAACTCCCAGAACTAAATGACTTTGATTCGCACAGAATGAAAATCATTTAGTTCTGGGAGTTTGAGTTAAAATAGCATTATAAACCTTGAACTCGTTGGATGCTAATATGCCGTCAGATTTTAACCAGATGTAATGAGAGATACGAGGTATTGGTTCATCTTTCCCGATTTCGACTCTTCGGGCACCTCGCTGTCCGTAGTACAACCACCGAGCCAGCTCAGCAAAGGGCGTGTCAGCATCCCAGATGTCACATGGGTACACGCTGCCAATCACCGCTACGCAAGCAAATTCCCCGGATGTTCCTTCTTTGTTGTACTCCTCTAACGTTCCACAGCGGGGTCCTGATGACTGCAACACAGATCAACCTCAGTATATCCGGGTTATTTTTAATAATCATATAGTCAGGCTGCGTTGTCTCGCACTCGCTTAACTCATTCTACCCCAGACACACCACAGGAAGATAATGATCGACCATGATAGTTCAAGGGTGATGCCAGAATAGCGTGGTGCCTATGAGCGCCAAGCTATTCTAGCAACACCCTTGAACTATCATGGTCAATCTGTGTCCTGCACTGCAACGCAGTCTTGAGAAGACAACGGCAAAATTGAAGGATTTCGGTGTTGGGGTAGAATGAGTTAACTAAGGTGATGATGAATGGCCATAAATGTAGGCGTAGACTGGTTAAGAAAACACTACAGGCAGTAAGTGGCCATGAGCTGGATGCTAGGGCTGACGTCGGCCCTATGTTTGTTCGCTCGATGTGCACTTTACTGCCTTGAGTGCTGCACTACAGACTACAAGTCCTGTCTGTGCTATTCTCACAAACCAGATAGGTGAGGCTAGTGCTGGTAGAACTGTACACATTCCAAGGGGAATTACTCAGCGCTGGACAGACAAACAGTTAGATCCCCTGCCCCCGCCTATCAGGCACCCAATCACGAGCCCACAGAAAAATACGCAGTTAGAGAACAAGACGATCATCTACATCCCTAAAAGGATGCATCAGGTCTAGCATATAACTCATGTCTTTTTCTGGAACTTAGGAAGTAGGCAGGAGAAACACACATACACAAACATGTGGTCGGGTAAATACCCTGATTTCCCACAGTAGATGCACAAGACAATACACAACAATGTAACGATACAAGTTTTGCCTCGAGTTATGAATACTCACAAACCAGATAGGTGAGGCTAGCGCTGGTAGAATTGTACAAATACCAAGGGGAATTACTCAGCGCTGGACAGACAAACAGTTAGATCCCCTGACCCCCCCCTATCAGGCACCCAATTGCCAGCCCACAGAAAAATACGCAGGTATAGAACAAGATCATCTACAAAGTATGCATCAGGTAACGTTACATTGTTGTGTATTGTCTTGTGCATCTACTGTCTGTGCTATGCTGATCCCCCGGCATTTCGCGACGACACTAGGCAAAATGCACTGCCATTTGTTTTATACGTACAAGTGACGTGGCAATACATGGCACGCTTGACAGTGGGGCTGACCTAGTACCTGCATTCTTAGAATGAATTTTTCCTTTTTGGCATCATCAAACCCTGACGTCGCAACAATCACTCCAAGAGAAACATCCGGGGCCCTTGACGTGTAGGAGAAAGCAAACCAGAACGGATCACGGAAAAGTTCTTCATGCCGCACAGGGGAGCGAGTGAGGACGACGTTCTCCCCCAAAAAGACGCCTCCCCCATCGTGGGCGAGCAGAGTCAGTGCTGTGTGCAAAATGTCCCGAGAAACACATCCGGGATGGGCAGGCAGGAGGTGTAGCACAAGATTCGGAACAGACTGCTTCAGTTCCTGTAATCAAAGGACGCCTACACATAATTATTTACATAGAAGCGCAGAAATGTTTTAACTCCACTCACTTCCTCGAACATGATCCAACTGCAAGAGGCATAGATCCTCATGAGCCGCGGCAACTGCGGGGGCTCATGAGGATCTATGCCTGTTGCTGACACCACTGTATATCCATGTTCCCTAAACGGCTTGGGCTCTTTGTGTTTGCAGAAACACAATTTGCGTCTTAGTACTGGCAGTGAACGGTAGCGATACTTTGTCTTTAAAAAATTACTGTAAAAAAAAAAAGTTAAGATGATCATATTTACCCCTCTGGGAAACACGGGTATAACTGAGTCCAAATAGAGGCACAGTTAATAATTTACATGAACCAACAGTGTTCGCGGCACTAACCGCTAATGGAAACTGCTTCAATCAACCGAGTAACCCCGTCAAACACCCAGTCCCATTGGCGTATCTTGGTAGTGTCAGTTTAGCCTACGTTCTGACACAAACAACATGAACAACAACAACAAAAACAAAAGCAATAATAATAATAATAATAATAATAATAATAATAATAATAATAATAATAATAATAATAATAATAATACAGTAATAATAGCAAACACAGCATCATCAGCTACAATAACGTTGCGAGGTAAGTACGCACCTGAAACCAGGTGTGATACCAGTGCGTGTCCACCTGCGGCAGGTGCGTGTAGTGGAAGACAAACTTGTACGGCTGCAGGATTCTCACAGCGCTTAAAACTCCTAGGTAGTGCTCGAACCGGAACTCTTTAGACCCGCACCACACGTAATGCACAACCCCCGTGACCTCCTGCATCTGAGGAGCACAGATGGGAGGCCTGGGTGGTAAATAGATTTGAACCCATAAGCAAGAGGCATAAATTCTCATGAGCCCCTGCGGTCGCAGGGGCCCATGCGAATTTATGCCTCTTGCATGTGGTTGAGTGAGGCTGGTTCAAGAGCTCCAAAATTTAGGAAATGCGGCCGTGGAGTTAAATGTGTTAAACAGACACAACTATATATATCGTGATGACATTCTTCAGGCACTAAACTAAACTTGCCAAACAACGTAAACTCATTCTACCCCAACACCGAAATCCTTAAATTTTGCCGTTGTCCTCTGAAGACTGCTTTGCAGTGCAGGACACAGATCGACCATGATAGTTCAAGGGCGATGCCAGAATAGCTTGGCGCCCATAGGCGCCAAGCTATTCTGACAACACCCTTGAACTATCATGGTCGATCCTTATCTCTCTGTGGTGCGTCTGGGGTAGAATGAGTTAACCGAGAAAAACTGAGTATCACCCGTCTGCACGGGGGTGTATATAGATTGTCACTAGGATCTATGCCTCTTGCTGAAATCACCTTGTATCCACGTTCCTTTGACGGCTGGGGAACTTTGACGTTAAATTTACAGTGATTTCAAAAACACTGTCGGAGTCCACTGGCAGTCAAAGGCAGGGCCGGATCCGGGGGGGGGGGGGGCATGCCTCCCCCTTCCCCCCATAAAAACTATACAACATAAAACTTTGATACACTGAAGGATGATCTTTGCTCACCTTGGTGAAAAAACAACAAAATAAAGCCATACTCAAAACAGTCAAAACTCTGCTTTAGGTGTCTGTTTCAGGTGGTTAATTTCTCCAAAAATTTTTTTGCCCCCCCCCCCCCCCAAACATGTAAGTGATCTGGCCCTGAAAGGGTTAACTATCGTGGGGTCAATCCAGAGAGACTAACTCAACAAAGAAAGAAGCACGTTTAGACTAGACAGTTACAACACAGTTTGCGTTGTAAGTGGCTTTTCTAAGCGTGTTTCTTTCTTCAATGTGTTATTTTCTGAATTTTGCACGGCCGGATTGGCGGTCACATTTTTGGACTGGATATTCATTTCTACAGCCCATCACTCGTTATCGCAATGGACGGACATGAAAAGATACTCTCACCTGTCCTGGCATTGTATACCCCCCCTCCACCTCTGGCCACGCCTCCTGGTCTAACAAGTCTCGATTCAGGCGCATGTTGTTCACATTTCCCACAGTGCCTGTCCGCCATCTTGCAACCACCATGAGAAGTGTCGCTGCCACAACTAAAAGCCATTTACGTTTCAACACTCTGCGCAACGTATGCATTAACACCATTCTGTGGTGAATAGCAGCTGCTAAGCTCATATTATCATTGTGAGCGTCGGTTTTGAGTGGCCACTGACGTGATGGTGTCTTGATACAAAGTAATAGCAGCAAAAGATTAGAGCATGGAACACCCGGAGATATGTCTGTAGAAGTACGGGAATTATATTCCAATAATTGCTGAAACTGAGGATTAGAAAACACCTGATGTGTCTTTTGAAGTACGTAAATTACATTTCAATAATTGCTGAAACTGATAATTATAAACTATTAGAAACCAATGACAGTGTCAGTATATACCCGGAAGTATGCACACATACTCACTAACGTGAAAATGCACCCGAGCCTGCTTTCCATAGTGTGCTAGCCTGTTGCTTTTCAGTATGTCACATAGACTGGACGTTTTGCAGCCATCGAGACACAGGCTCTGGACCGTGACTGAAACCCATTTAGCCCTGTCACTCACTCTACAATAGGAGACGGCTAGACCATGATGATCCAAGGGTGGTGCCAGAGTAGCTCGGCGCCTTTGTTCTGGCACCACCCTTAAACTACATGGTCCGCCAGTTTATTTCGTAATAGAGCGTGTAGTGTGTCAGGGTGTGTGGCGGTTTAGGCTGTTTTTAATTAATT
Organism: Semisulcospira habei; assembly: GCA_036245525.1. NCBI lineage: Eukaryota > Metazoa > Mollusca > Gastropoda > Semisulcospiridae > Semisulcospira > Semisulcospira habei. Next base: position 132,299,831 of record BTPG01000008.1, read on the forward strand.
CATCTTCAAGCGCCTGTACCCCCCAACTCAGCCGACCGTGTCATGTCACAGCACCTAGCATAATGATATCCAGTGTGAATCAGATTTAAGCCTTTCCCGACACTCTACCTCCTATTGCTGTTTTATACGTTATGTGTTTAGCCGAGAGCACTTACTGCAGTAGTTATTTTTTATAAACTATCTGTCCCCCCCCCACACACACACACAAACACTGTGAAGCACAAACACACACACACACACACACACACACACACACACACACACACACACACACACACACACACACACACACACACACACACACACACACCTACGTGCTTGAGCAAAGACAAACCTTTTCAGGTTCAGGTTACAAACTATTTTAATTATACTCGTAACACTTGCAACAGATCAATACACACCTTTACAAAGTTCACAGTCACACAAGCTAGATCACTGTAAACGGCTTACAATTTTGCGTAAGTTCAAAACAACAACAAAAGCAACAACAAACAAACCTAAAACAAAAAAAAACAAACATACACATAAACAAACAAATGAAAAGTGGCGTGTTAGTATAAGTCCTACCATTTGTTTGTTTACAGGCGTATAAACATATTCTTAATATTGCACGTCTGGCCTTTTATTTCATGCTATGACGCATTCACCACCATTCACTCACTCGAGACGTGCCGCATCCGAATACGCGGCATGTGGCCGCGTATTCGAATGCAGCACGCCTCGAATGTGTTATAATAAAATGTCATAAAATCATCATCATCATCATCATCATCATCATTATCATCATCATCATCATCATCATCATCAAATAAATGGTATCAACAAAGTAACATCACACAGGTATCACATGAATGTTCACAGTGTGTTCATTTCAGTAAAATAAGTATAGCTGAATCAAAAGACAACTGATTAATAAGTACATGTATCCTCATGTGCAAATCCCAAAACGTGTGATAGATCTGGACCGTAACATGTATAGACCTTTGGCAATTTTCAACAGTGAAACCTGTTCTGAGCGACCACTCTTATAAGAGACCACCTGTATTTGAACTGACTCTCGTTACTGTACCGACGTACGAAGGTATTAGTGGAATGACCAATACAGAGTCTCTGAGTATTTCAAACAAACATCATTTGCATTACCTTTATTGAGTAACCCAACCTTCAAAATAAATAAATAAATAAATAAATAAATAAATAAATAAATAAACAGTACATATATTTTAATGCCTTAAGGTGGGATATTTCATGCTATGACGCATACACCACCATTAAAAATAAACAACTAAAATACAAAATTTAAGAAATAAAAAATATGATAAATAAAATTATATTAATTATAATAGCGAGAGAGAGAGAGAGAGAGAGAGAGAGAGAGAGAGAGAGAGAGAGAGAGAGAGAGAGAGAGAGAGAGAGAGAGAGAGAGAGAGAGAGAGAGAGAGAGAGAGAGAGAGAACACCAACAAGAGAACTTATTCAATGTTCGCTGGTCCGTTATTTTGAACCTTATGGCTGGAAGCCGTACGGTCCAAATTCACAGACCAGCACACCCATCGACGCTAATAATACTGTCACACCGTTCACGGTTTGGTCAGGTCCGCAGGACGCACATTCAAGCTGCCGTCTTCTGCACCAGACAAGAATGATGAGCGACGTTGATACACGGTCTGCGCACTGGAAATACAATCCGCGCAAATCATCAGCGTCACGAACAACAACGACAACAACTTCGTCGACGTCATCATAATTATTGTTGTCGTCGTCATCGCGATCATCATCCTGTTCGTCTAATCAATAGGAATCCCTCCACTACCGAGAACAATTGAGCTAGCACATAACTACTAGAGGTATACATCCTCATAAGGCCCCCGCAGTTGCGGGGCTCAAGCGGAGCTATGTCTCTTGCGGACACTTCTTTCTGACCATGTTCCTTGGATGGGTGGAGCTCTTTGGTGTTGGACTGACAAAGGTTTCAAAAACACAGTCTGCGTCCTCTGGCAGTGAAGGGGTTAATTAACCCATATCATACTGAGGCTAAAAGCTTCAAATTTGTACACTGCCATATGCAAGCTACATTATAGTACTTACAGATAAGGATATAGACCAATGGCTTTAGTTCAAGGGTGGTGCCAGAATAGCTTGGCGCCTAGAGGCGCCAAGCTATTCTGGCACCACCCTTGAACTATTTTAGTCAAACTTATTTCCCCCCACTGGTGTATTCCGAATGATAAGGGTTAAAGTCTCAATTATTCTTATTGTTGTGATCGACGTTACTGTGCCATAATGCGTTATTATTGTCTTAGTCATCGTCTTCATCAGTCATTGTCATCAATCAGTCAGTATCATCTATTATCCATCCATCCATCCATCCATCCATCCATCCATCCATCCATCAACCCCCCTATCAAAACAAATTATAAAACCAATATGGGATCAGGTATCTACATCTGCGGTAGTTGTATGCAAGCCAAGAAACAAAAATACAATCGATTCGTATGAAAATACGGCTGGGAACGTGCTTCCGGTACACAGTATGCCTTGTGTGACTGGTGAGACTGACGAACCCTCTATTTTCGTCCGACATAAACAACCGTATCACTCATTGTATTGTCCACGGGTCCAGTGGGAGAGCAGTCCAAATGCAGACCAGGCCGGGATTCTGCACGAAAGTCTCCTGACTGACAACTAAATTTCACACAGAAGACGGCCCAGAAAGTATAAAGGTCATCGGGTCGACGTCGGCCGCAGTTGGCCCTCGCACAATTGTGCGTGGGCTAACAGCAGTCGACGTTGGCCCAATGACCTTTTGTGTACTGGGGGAAAAGCTGGTGTTGGTAGTAGATTAGGCAGATAAGATTAGGTAGATAAATTAGATATAATTTTCGATTAGGATTTCAGGGCACGTGTTCATACTCACAAGTATAAAGTTGTGGCCAATGCGAAGCTGCAGGCGACGAGATAGAAGGAGGCGGTGGGTAGCGTATCCAGGGTGTACTGATACAGGTAGTTACTGCCTGTCTGGCCCACAAACGCGAACACTTCCTCGCCGGCCATCAACACCGCAAACGTGGAGGCTGGAGAAGACAGAAGGACTGATACCGTGCAAGGGAGACTCTGAGCGGCAAGAGGAGAGACATGAGTGTTGTTACGATTGTGGTTGTGTTGTTCTGTGAGAGCATGCATGTGCTAATCGTAGGAAACGATCCGATATTTATTTGAGATATCCGTACCTTTTTAGTGAGATTCTCTACCGTTCGTGCATGATAGCGGATTTGGTTTTGTTATGATACGCTAAGTTTAGTCCGGAAGCTTCTAGCAAAGTCGCACGGAGGATAGCAGTAGTAGAGCTGCTCTATTTTTAGCCATAGTTGTTCTCTGTGCGCGTGAAGTGAACAGCCGGTCATTGTGTATTTATGAAAGGTCGTGAACGGTTGGCCATACTATTGTGTGACGTCATTACACACTAGGATTTGGGGCTGAAACGAGCAGTCGAATTTTTGTAGACTATTGTAGTATTCTTGAAAGTTCTTTTTTCATTAATATTTGTGAGTTTCAGTTACGTGTTCTGTTCTGATTGGTTGCGTTGTGTGAATTCATTAGATTATTCTGGAAAATTGTTTTACTATAAAAGATGGTGCTAGGAAGCACGTGTGTACATTGTCATGCATTGTCAGTTGTAGGGACACACAGTTTATCGTAGGTACGTGGCCCGTATATGGTGTACATTGTGAGAGACGCAGCGTAGCGGTGGTGTATGTTGTGTGAGGAACTTTGTGTCGCCAGTGTCGACATTTTTCAGAAGAGACATTGAATGCATTTGGGAATGCATTGTGTGGAGATCGCATCGCTGAATTAAAATAATGTTGGAACTGTTACTCCATTATTGTCTACATCCTTAAGCCACGTGTATCGGGTTGCAGCTGAACGAAGTTTATTTAAAATAACCTTACGTGCGTGCGTCTGGTGTGTTTATCATACTACGACTACGACTCCAACACGTAACACACGTTGTCTGCCCGAGGGCCCGTTGCTTATTGGGTTTATATTACTGTCTGACGGCGTGACCCACTGGCACAGTATTTGTATAGGGAGACGCTGGAAAATGTCTGCTTTGATAAAGTGAAAAAAAATTACAGCCAGGTTTCCTTACAAACTGAACGAAACGTTGAAGTTGCAGGTAAACTTATTCATGTATTATTACAGAAAAGAAGAACACAACGCTTCGGATTCTGGATCCTAAATCTGAGGATGACGGATCTTGGGTCTGATACGTTGTATTCTTCATTTTCAGTGTAATACTATTGTGTTATATCTACAACTTTAAGTTGTCTTCATTAGTCTGCTTTGAAAATAGAAATTGTACTCAACATCATTATCACCACCACCAACACCATTATCCCTATCATCATCAATGTCATCGTCGTCGTTATCATTGTCCTATCAACGTCGTCATACGGCTATCAAACTGCATAGATGATAGACTTATGACGTCACGTATTCTGACACAACAACTTTTACAGTCAACGAAAATGCCACATTATGTTCGGACCAGAAATAAAAGAAGCACTCTGTGTTGCACAGCAAAAGGTCCTCGACTGTATGCTGGCATGCTAAGGTTGACGTCCACCTGAGGACTTGTGCGCGGGTCGTGAAGCGATAAGTTTTACTTGATATTTATATGTGTACTTTGACACCATCTTATTGATTTCTACAGTACTGCACTCATTGTTACTCACCCAGTGCGGTACGGCCAATAAGCCGTGAGGTGATGGCTTTCGCCATCGACGATGACAGTGTAGCGGGGATGGTGATTACAGGATCTGGAAAAGAGTCACTAGATTTAATCCAAACCCTCTGGTTGTCCGTAGCGCTTTTTGTTTTGTCAAAATGATTCTTGTGGGAAGCACCTTGACAAAACGCGCTGCGGACAGCCGAAGAGTTAACCCAGTTAACCCGACGGGAGCATTTCCAAACTTTTGGAGGTGTTACTTAAAGATTATGTGCCAGCTGAAGGATATGGATTGACGATGATAATTGAAGAGTAGTGCCAGATGAGATTGGCGCCTATATTACACCTAGAGCCTAGAAGCACTCATGAAAAGCCACAACAAGCCAAGCTAACTGCCTCGACATTAACTCCACAAAAGACTGCTCGGCCAGACCAATGATATTCAAGGACGCGATCAGATGGTTTTTCTTCATAATCTTAGTAAAGCCCCGAGCACCTGTAGCACTCCTTCGTTGCTGCCGATGCTGTATTAATTAAAGATTCCATATTTTCATGTCTGATTAGCATGCATCACAGAGCGTTACAAAGTTATTAACGTACATCTATCTATCTATCCCGTAGTCTTGCCGACCGTTGGGGCACCACTGATGACTTGGCAACCAGCTCCCTCCATTCCACTCTGTTCTCTGCCATTCTTAGTGTGTCGCTCAGCTTCAGTCCTGTTCACTCTGAGATATTGTCCTCCCATCTTTTCCTCTGTCTTCCTCTCCTTCGCCCTCCTTGTACAGTGCCTTGCAGGATTATCTTGGCAAGCCCTGCTGATCGCGTCACATGCCCATACCACTTCAGTTTGCGGTTGTTTTTTTTTTCACAATGGCTAATAGGTCTTCATAGGGCCCGATGGCTTGCCTGATTCTGCTTCCCACTTCCTCGTTCGTGATGTGATCTCAGTAAGAAAAGCCAAGCAGCCTTCGAAAACATCTCATTTCAGTGGCTTGTATCCTCCTTTCGAGGTCTGCTGTGAGGGTCCATGACTCACAGGCATATAAGAACATTGAGATGACTAAGGAGCGCATCAGTCTGATCTTGGAGCAGATTGTGATGTTTTTGTCCTTCCATATGGGCTTCAGTCTTGTCAGCGCTGTTATTGTGTGCGCAATCCTGGGCAGTATTTCTGGTTTTTATCCCTCATCTGTCACAATTTCGCAAGAAACTTTCCCAGCTCCCTCCCTCCCTCCACCTTCAACTCGACAGCACCCCCATCTCCCTCTCTGACTCGGCCAAAATCCTCGGCGTTATCCTCGATTCCTCTCTTTCCATGACCAGCTTCGTTTGCGCCTCGGCGCAGGCATGCTACTTCCACCTCCGCCGCATCAGTCAGGTCACAAAATACCTCACTACCGAAGCTGCCACCAAACTTGCTGTCTCTCTCATCCTATCTCGCATCGACTACTGCAACTCTCTCCTTTCCGGCCTCCCTCACTCCACCATTTTCACTCTCCAGCGCGTCCAGAACATTGCTGCCCGCCTCGTCATCAGAAAGAAAAAATCCGACCACATCACTCCCCTGCTCAAACTCCTTCACTGGCTTCCCATCCCCCAACGCATCCAATACAAGATTCTGTCTCTCTGCTACAAATCCCTGAACAACTGCGCTCCCGCCTATCTCTCAAACTTACTTCACCCCTACACTCCTCCCCGTTCCCTCCGCTCCGCCTCCGACCCTCTCCGCCTCCACATCCCCCGCACCAAACTCAGCACTTTCGGCCCCCGCTCCTTCTCAGTATACGGTCCATCCATCTGGAACACTCTCCCACTCTCACTCCGTCAGAAACACTCTCTCTCTCTCTCCTCCTTCCAGTCCGCCCTTGAAACTCACCTCTTTCAACAGTTCTAGCACTATACCACCACATCCCACCCTAAGCAGACTGTCGTAATGTATTTCACTATTTGTGGTTCGTGGGTCGTTGTCTAAAGCGTGCGCATGCGTGCGCGAGTTGTGAGTGCGCGCTTAGAGTTATAATTATTATAAGATAAACGCATTATAAATACCGTAATTATTATTATTATTATTATTATTATTATTATTATTATTATTATTAATGGCTCCTAAGAATTTGAATTTCTTAACTGTTTCCAGTTTTTGGCCTCCAACCATGATTTCAATGCCAATGCCACTGGCGTTATTGGTCATAAGTTTGGTCTTCTCTGCGCTGATTTCCATCCCAAACGCAATGGCTGAACTGTCCAGATTTACCACCAGCTGAGCTAGCTCCTCCTCTCTTCCTGCAAGGCCATCAATGTCGTCCGCGAAGCGCAAGTTCTTGATTGTTCTGCCTCACATACTGACAGTTCCTTCATGATCTTTCAGAGCGTCTATCATGATTCTTTCCAGGAAGATGTAGAAAAGAGTAGGTGAGAGCAAGCAGCCTTGTCTGACTCCAACTGTTGTCCTAAACCAATTTCCTATTTTGCAGTTGAAGCAGACTGCGCTAGTGGCCTATTGTAAAGGTTTTTTATTACATTGATCAGGTTGACATTGATGTTGTACAGCTTCATGGTGGACCAAAGGGCTGCATGCCACACCCTGTCAAACGCCTTCTTACAATCCACAAAGACATGATAGAGGTCGTGCTGGTGCTGAAGGTATCTCTCATATAGAACTCTCAGGTTGAAGATCTGCTCAGTTGTGCTGCGCCCTGGTCTGAAGCCTGCCTGTTCCTCAGTTATGATTTCCTCTGCCTGTGGCTTTAGCCTGTTCAGTAGGATCTTTAACATGACTTTGCTTGGATGGCATATTAGGCTGATCGTGCGATAATTCTGGCATTGTTGTAAGTTGCAATTTTTCGGAAGAGTTATTATAAGCGATTGGGTCCATGGTGTGGGCCATTCCCCTGACTGCCAGATCCTATTGCAGATAGTTTGTAAGGCGCTTGTCATGTCTTCTCCCCCTTGTTGGACTAGTTCTGCAGGGTTGTTGTCTGCTCCTGCTGCCTTCCTTTTTTCAGCGACTTCACGGCAGCCTCTACTTCTTCTCGGAGGATGGGATAGTTGTCACTGTTGGTCACTGGTGGGGTGACAAGTATGCCTGGGTACCCTGTAGCTCGGTGGTTGTACAAATCTGAGCAGTACTCTGTCCATCTCTTTTGAATGTCTTCGTCTTCCGTAAGACAGTTCCCTTCGCTGTCTTGAATGATAGAGGAGCGTCCTTGTTTTGCACTGGTCATGTCTTTCACCAGCTTTTGTACTTTTTTGCTATTATTTTTTTTTCAGATTTTCTTCTGCGTGTTTACATTGGTCTTCAATCCACCCCTCCTTTGCCTTTTTCATGTTTTTTCTTAATATCCTGGTTAATTTCCCTGTATTGTTTAGCTCCTTCTACCTCTGACTTCTTTTTCTTTAATTCTTGACGCTTGTCACACAGATCAAGGATGTCAGCTGTAACCCAAGGTTTCTTTGCCTGTCGGTGTTTGCAAATGATCTCACTAGCTGTTTGTGTTACAGCAGTGTTAAATGTGTTGATTAGTGTGTCCACATCCGTGTCTTCTGCACCTAGAAGTAACAGTGGTGCGAATTTTCTTCCTATCTTTGCCTGGAAGGCTTCCGATACCTCTGGGTCTTTTAGCTTCTCGAGGTCGAACTTGATTCTGGTGGGACCCTGCTTGTTGACTTTCTTCAGGCGGAGTCGGAAGGTCATCATTACTATGTCATGGTCGCTTCCAATGTCTGCTTCTGGTAAACTTCTTGTCTTGGCAATGTTCACACTGGTTTGGAAGCGTCTCTTCAACATGATGTAGTCAATTTTGTTATGGTGCTCTCCATTCGGGCTGTGCCATGTCCACCTTCTGGATGCTTTGTGTGGGCCAAACGTGTTCATCAGCTTCAGCTCATTTGCGCTGGCAAATTCTAGGAGCTTTAAGCCTCTGTCGTTGGTCTCTGCATTGCAGTAGCGTCCACATGTGCCTTTCCAGTTCTTAACAGCATCCTCTCCTATTTTTGCACTCCAGTCTCCCTGCACCACAAGAATGTCTTTCTTGGGGATCTGGTTCAGGACTTCTTGCAGTTGGTCATAGAAGTCTTCTATTTCCTCGTCATCATAGTTTGTTTTTGGAGCGTACACTTGTACAAAGGTGATATTAAACGGGGTTGCCCTCAAGCGTATGGTGATAAGCCTGCTGGAGACTAACGTACATAGAAAGGAGAAAAGAGGCCCCTCGCGGCCTAGTGTCCTCTTGACCTAGTCATCCATCCTCGAAAAAATCATAAATCATAAAGACAAAATATATATGGTTAATGTTTTGAGGGGGGCAAGGGGATACTCTGATCACCCCTTCTACCCTCTCCCCCCCCCCCCACCACCCCTTTTCTTTTGGAGTGTGGGCTGTGTGGGGAGAGGGGCAAGACCGCCACCACCACCACCACCCCTCATCGCCCCCTCCCTCCCCTCCCCTCCCCCCTCCCTGCCCGTAGCGCTCTGCGGTAGTGAATTGAGGGGAACTACAAGTGTGAGTTTTCTCACCAGCAAAGAAGACCCAAGTCTGCCTGACTGTGGCCAGGAGCAAGGCACCAGCAGTGGAGCTGGCTAACCCGATGCCCGCAATTGTTGATTCACTCAACCGCAGACGCCGCCACAACCACATTAGCGGAATGCCGAAGATACCCTGGACAAAAATTAAAAAAGAATGGTGCAGGGCAATGTTTGATTGACCGCCGTAGTGAGAGTTCACCTGTCAAGACCATCATTTATGCTCCTGGAGCCTTCTGAATAATGGTCGTTATGACATGTGGTATTTTTTGCCCTTGTCTCTTCAAAACATTTTTTCTCGCATAGGATGGTTTCTCAAAACAGGTTCATCTGTATTCTCAACGCACTGAGCACTAGAAACGTAAATTTCCATTTTGATACTTTAACCCTCTGTGTGTCGGCAGCGGTTTTTGTCGCGATGATTCCTACAGGAATCCGCTACCAACACGCACAGGATTAAGGAAGGAACAAAATTAACGTGGCTATTCTGGCACCACCCTTAGACGTTTATAGAGCCTCCATATCTTATTTGATGGGGTAAAAGATAAAGACAAACGGCAATCGTATTTCGCTGATATCATTATTCTCCATAAAAAGGCAACTCTCCTCACTCTCATCGTACCTTGCAAGGGGATGCTATCAGTATAATATACATGCAAATTATTATACCGCCATACGACGATAGTATGAATTGATAACCCACCTTAAGGATATTATACATGTATATGCACTGATATTCCAACGTTAAGGCATTTATTTATGAACTTATTTAACACATAAAGGCACTGAAACATGAATAGATATCTCACCTTTAGGCGGCTCTCACTGGACAGCCACCCAAGCTGGATGGAACGGAGACAGAAGGGCGGACTCATCTCGTACGTATGCAAGACAGCGTATTCCTCAACCATGGCCAGGATGGAGAAGAGCAGGGCCAGGTTCACCAGCACCAGCGTCACGCGACGTCTAGGGTCCCGGAAAGCTCTTGCGATTGTTCTGCAGAATGCAGCACAGGCTAAAATAAAATTGCCTTCTAGGCCCATTTGTTGTGCCTTCAGGGCACAGTGGTTCACTGGTCCTCCCGAAGGCCTTCAAGGGTCCATATAGCAAAATCTTGCTGCCAAAAACTAGGCATTATTTGAGCCTGTCGGTGCAAGCGGACACACACACACACACACACACACACACACACACACACACACACACACACACACACACACACACACACACACACACACACACACACACACACACGCACACGCACACAAACACAAACACAAACACACACACACATTTTGGGAAACCATGAAGCGGACACAAATCATTTTTTTTGAAACCAAGACATACTTCGCGTCTTGTTCATACTGACAAGTAACACGACATGAATAGGGCCAGCAAGCGGCAAATAAGGTCTTTAGCCCCAACATATAGTCTCACGAGGGTCTCGGCCTCTTGCTGTTGGGTTGTTTCGCAGTTGTTTCGCAGTGTCTCGGCTGGCGGTACAGGGGCTCAAATTACGCTGGACGTGACTGCCCAGATGAGATTGTTGTTAATGTTGCTGTTGTTATGTTGGTCCTGCTGTTGCTGTTTAATAGTTTACTCTGTTGGGTTTGTTTGAATTTTTTTTACCTCAATGGAGCCACAAAGCCTTTGCTCTTCTTCTGCTGGCCGGTCTCCGTGACGAAGATGAAGGAGAAAATGAAGATGAGGGCCTTCACGCCGATAACGATGATGAGAGTCCAGAAGAACCCTAGAGAGTCGATGACGTAACCAGTGCCGAAAGCCACCAGGCTGCCGCTGAACCGCTGCAGCACGCTTAGAAGAACGATCTTAAAGGTTCTGGAGTTTTCCCTCGACATGTCCAGGTCAATGTCATCATTTTGTGTCGCTTGTTCTGCATGGACAGATGTTCAGTGACCAAAGCATACAGATGAACGGTTTGTAACTCATTCCAGACGTCCCGCATGCGGCTTCGGGACTATATCCGTATACGGCTCGTCTAGAATGTGTTAGACCCTGTGTATTTGGAGAAAACATGTTTAATAATTCAATATTTTTCTTTGGTCAATAATTATCAATCATAACACGGGAAACGTTTTTTTTTTTTTTTTATAGTGACAGTTTGCATATCAGTTCAAACACATATTAATTTCCCCTTATATCTCCGACATATGCAGGGGGGGGGGGGGGGTGGTGGTCATGGGAATCTATATCTCTTGCAGTTGGGTGGTGTCCACATTTTCTCGGCACTGAACAGGTTAAACCTACCAACTCCAGGTCAGAATGGGCAATAGTTTGCTAATGTCTCTATTGTAAATGTTTTTATTATGTTTAACAATAATGCTTCCGATAAGCAAAAGGGTCAAATAACTAATGTTGTTTGAATGTCGTACAATGGAAGACTTTTCCGCTCTCCTCTTCTGTGCATACTAATAAGTGTGCCTACACAAATGGATTGCGAAAATTAGGGATTAAAAAGCCATAGTTGAAAACACCTTGTATCGGAGAATTTTATCAGTTAAAATCCGCCTCAGAGCAGATCGTTTTAGCATGTTGTCCTAAGATGCCACTTTTTGGTTTTCAGTTTGGTGATTTACTGCTTATATTTGCGAGAGACGCGTTACATTTGTACCGCAGATTTAGGAAACTGAATATTTTTTTTTCAGCATCTCAGTATGTAGCAGCTTTCCCCTAATCAGGTACTGCTTCAGGAAATCAGTTAAATCATGGCTGATCCAACTCCTGCGACTGTAACAATTTAGGCCAGCTTTATACGATTCTTAATGATGGTGTTACCATCATTAAGAATCGTATAAAGCTGGCCTTTTAATGTTATTATCAAGAATTACAAAAATAACGATGATGATGATGATAGTATTCTTGGTACATATGTAGTGTGAATTTATGTTCCAAACTGACTGTCTTTGGTCACCTGTCTTCTTTTCTGTATTGTTGGTTGTGGAGTCTGCCTCTTGCGGTGCCTTCTTGCGTCCATGTGAGTCCGAAATGACGGCGTATGCGGCGAAGGACATGCCGATGTGACCGCCAGCCAGACTGTAGAAGAAGCTGCCGATGAGGGTGTAGCCATAGTGCAGCCCCAGTCTGGACAGAGCAAAACAGCAAAGTCACCACATTAAAACACTGAACTCTAAACCAAACTTCTTAATTATTCAAAGAAGTCTGCTGCAGACTACACAAGACTCAGAAAAGAGAACCTCCTTGGTAATTAAAAGGTGTTACTAGAATAGCTTGGCGTCTATAGGCGCCAAGCTATTCTCGCAATACCGTTGAACATTCTGGCACATATGTTTTATCGTATATTATTCTTGCACCACCGTTGTACTGTCATGGTCAATCCATATGGCATCACACGGATGAATGGGTTCTTTAGTATTCGCAGTTATACTATACTGACGAGCAAAAAAAATGCGACATTTTCGGATTCGTCGGAAACACGATTACCAAAGTGTCGCATTTCTTTTGCTCGTCAGTATATACGCCGTCTACCGTCTTGGCCCTACATGGTTACAGGCCTAAGACACTGTTATTGGCCGGCATATCAAGCAGAACAAATATGGCACCCAGTTGGTCTTTAAAAATACCTAGCTCTTAAAGCTGAGGTGCAATGAGAAAAACCCGCCCAGCGCGTGTTTTAAAAAGACTACAGGACCCAGCTTGGGCCCTGCCCCTAAGTGGGTCAAATCGGTTCGTAACTCAGTTGACGGAGTTGGCAACTGCGTATCCCGAGCTTGCAAAACTCTCGGAAAACGACAGACCACTTCCTGTTGCACGGAAATCATCGCGATTAGCAGATCGGACAACAGCAGACGATTCTGTGACACTTTGAAACTGACCGACAGCCACGGATTTTACGCGCTGGGGACTATGATGGCAGAATGTACGGCTGTACATGCTGTAAGTATGACTCCTGACACTTTGTAGTTGTGAACGAATTTTTTCAACACGTACCCCCAGTCCAATATAGGCTAATATAAATAAATAAAGAAGCATTGTGATGTACAACCAATACAGTAAATTGGATGAGAGGGAGAGAGGGAGAGAGAGAGAGAGAGAGAGAGAGAGAGAGAGAGAGAGAGAGAGAGAGAGAGAGAGAGAGAGAGAGAGAGAGAGAGAGTCGACTGTTTACATAGATGCGAAAAGATACAAGGTCGCCATGGGTCAAGCTGATTTTTAGTAGCTGCCCTTCGTATGGAGAAAACATTGCTGTAGGCCACTCCAGATGAAAAGATATAACAACAAACACTAAACGACAAATAACCCCTCCTTCCTCACCCTTCCGATATCAAATAAGCTTCAGGCTGTACTGTGTAACTTACGGATAGTTCGGCCTGGTCCATATCCAGTGTGCGTCCAGGCAAGGCACAAATGGCCTGCTCTGTCCGTCGGGTGGTCGAGTGTCGTCTGCTACTGTTGATATCAGTAAAAATATCGCTGGTTTAGATCAGTGATCGCAGTGCCCACTCGCTGCAAACAGGAAGTGGCCTGTCTTTTTCACGGGAGTTTTGCCAGCACGACAAACGCAGTTGAAAACTCAGTCAACTGAGTCAGTTGCAAACCGGTTTGCCGAAGTTAGCCGAACGTTCACGAAGACAGGCCCTCGCTGGGTCCTGCAAAGTTTTTTTAAAACACGTGCGGGGCGGAGTTTTTTGACTGTTTCTCAGCTTTAATGTATTTTTATCTCTAGGTTACACTCTCTCTAATACCCTCCCACTTTCACACTTCTTCATTGTGACAAACATAACAAATGGGAGACGGGATTACTGGAATATTGTGACTGCATGACTATACAATCCGAAACCCAATATCTTCACGCTCTTCAGTCAAGTGTTTGATTTGCCGTGAGGTGGCCTTTGTCACAGGCGCGGGATGATCGTTGCGTCTTTGCTCACCTCCTAACACGGGGGACTATTAACTACTGACTACCAGTGTTAGGTGAGCAGTGGCGCAACGATCATTCCGTGCCTGTGCGTCCTTGCTCACCTTCTAACACGGGGGAATATTTACTACTGACTACCAATGTTAGGTGAGCAGTGGCGCAACGATCATTCCGTGCCTGTGGCCTTTGTCGCTTGCTCAGTGTTAAAGCTGAGGTGCAATGAGAAAAACCCGCCCAGCGCGTGTTTTAAAAAGACTCTACAGGACCCGGCTTGGGCCCTGCCCAGTAAGTGGGTCAAATCGGTTCGTAACTCAGTTGACGGAGTTGGCATCTGCGTATCCCGAGCTTGCAAAACTCTCGGGAAACGACAGGCCACTTCCTGTTGCACGGAAATCATCGCGATTAGCAGATCGGACAACAGCAGACGATTCTGTGAGACTTTGAAACTGACCGGCAGCCACGGATTTTTACGTGCTGGGGATGATGGCAGAATGTACGGCTGTACAAGCTGTAAGTATGACTCCTGACACTTAGTAGTTGTGAACGAATTTTTTCAACACGTACATCCAGTCCAATATAGGATAATATAAATAAATAAAGAAGCATTGTTATGTACAGCCAACACAGTAAATGGGATGAGAGAGAGAGAGAGAGAGAGAGAGAGAGAGAGAGAGAGAGAGAGAGAGAGAGAGAGAGAGAGAGAGAGAGAGAGAATCGGCTGTTTAAGATACAAGGGAAATCAATCTTAGGTCGCCATGGGTCAAGCTGATTTATAGTAGCTGCCCTTCGTATGGAAAAAAATATTTGCTGTAGGCCACTCCAGATGAAAAGATATAATAACAAACACAAAACGACAAATAACCCCTCCTTCCTCACCCTTCCGATATCAAATAAAGCTTCAGGCTGTACTGTGTAACTTACGGATAGCCTCGGCTCGGCCGGGTCCATATCCAGTTTGCATCCAGGCAAAGAAAATGGCCTGTTCTGTCCGTCGGGTGGTCGAGTGTCGTCTGCTACTGTTGCTATCAGTAAAAATATCGCTGATTTACATCAGTGATCGCGGTTCCCACTCGCTGCATACAGGAAGTGGCCTGTCTTCTTCACGGGAGTTTTGCCAGCACGACAAACGCAGTTGAAAACTCAGTCAACTGAGTTGAAAACCGGTTTGCAAGTTAGCCGAACGTTCACGACAGGGCCCTCGTTGGGTCCTGTAAAGTTTTTTTAAAAACACGTGCAGGGCGGAGTTTTTAGACTGCTTCTCAGCTTTAAAGCTGAGAAACAGTCAAAAAACTCCGCCCCGCACGTGTTTTAAAAAAACTTTGCAGGACCCAGCGAGGGCCGCCCTGTCTTCGTGAACGTTCGGCTAACTTCGGCAAACCGGTTTGGAACTCAGTTGACTCAGTTTTCAACTGCGTTTGTCGTGCTGGCAAAACTCCCGTGAAAAAGACAGGCCACTTCCTGTATGCAGCGCGGCGTGGGAACCGCGATCATTGATCTAAACCAGCGATATTTCTACTGACAGCAACAGTAGCAGACGACACTCGACCACCCGACGGACAGAGCAGGCCATTTGTGTCTTGCCTGGACGCACACTGGATATGGACCAGGCCGAGCTATCCGTAAGTTACACAGCACAGCCTGAAGCTTTATTCGATATCGGAAGGGTGAGGAAGGAGGGGTTATTTGTCGTTTTGTGTTTGTTGTTATATCTTTTCATCTGGAGTGGCCTACAGCAAAAAAAAACCTCTCCATACGAAGGGCAGCTACTAAAAATCAGCTTGACCCATGGCGACCTTGTATCTTTTGGCATCTGTGTAAACAGTCGATTCTCTCTCTCTCTCTCTCTCTCTCTCTCTCTCTCTCTCTCTCTCTCTCTCTCTCTCTCTCTCTCTCTCTCTCTCTCTCTCTCTCTCTCTCTCTCTCTCTCTCTCTCTCTCATCCAATTTACTGTGTTGGTTGTACATCACAATGCTTCTTTATTTATTTATATTAGCCTATATTGGACTGGAGGTACGTGTTGAAAACATTCGTTCACAACTACAAAGTGTCAGGAGTCATACTTACAGCATGTACAGCCGTACTTTCTGCCATCATAGTCCCCAACGCGTAAAATCCGTGGCTGTCGGTCAGTTTCAAAGTGTCACAGAATCGTCTGCTGTTGTCCGATCTGCTAATCGCGATGATTTCCGTGCAACAGGAAGTGGTCTGTCGTTTTCCGAGAGTTTTGCAAGCTCGGGATACGCAGTTGCCAACTCCGTCAACTGTGTTACGAACCGATTTGACCCACTTAGGGGCAGGGCCCAAGCTGGGTCCTGTAGAGTCTTTTTAAAACACGCGCTGGGCGGGTTTTTCTCATTGCACCTCAGCTTTAAACTGTTAAAACTAACTGAGTACTTGATCATGCCCTGCCGCAGTTTTTACTGTGATGATGATATCGCTTTAATTTGTTCCAAGCGAGCCGCGTAACTGTATGCGGCACGACTTTAATCTGTTCAGTGCCGAGAAAATTGCGAACTCAGTGCTAGAGATATAGATCCTCATGAACCCCTGCAACCGCGGGTGTCATGGGGATCTATGCCTCTTGCTTACACCACTTTGAATTCATGTTGCTTGGGCATCTAGGCTTTTTTTGGCTCTTGATATAACGAAGTTTGCAGTCTCTGTCAGCTGGCAATGTGCGGGTTAATAAGTTAGCTGTCCTCTAACCTGATGACGAGAGTGTAAATGACTGTGTAGATCATGTTGGTGACTTGGGGAAAGAGGAAGATGAAGCGGCGCCCGATCTGGTCGGACTTCATGCCAATCACCAGTGACGCTGTCACCAGCGGAATTATCGTGGCGTAATTTGCGTAGAGTGACCATCGCGCTGTCTCCTGGCTGATCTTGTTTTCGATTGCCTGCGAGTGGATTTGGGCAAAATAACACTTGATAGGAATACCATTTTAAAATAGTAAAAAGACTGTGTGACAAGGCTGACACTACTTTCTCTTAATTATCACAAATTATCATCTGTAATAAAAAAAATAAATTAAAAACAATTAGTGCACAAATTCAAATAAAAGTTCTCACTAGTATCACTGGACCTTCACACAAATATTAGTACCTAGAGGGAAAAAAAAATAAACCCGTGAAAATGTGTTCTTTCAAAACATTTGCACAGGCATTTCCATAATCAAGACTAATAAAGGTAATTGTCAAGGATGTAACATGCAGGAGATACGCAAATAAATTTTGCAAATAAACTGATCTGTACTCGTCTTTCTGTCTGTTGTGCATTTTCGGTGTTTCGGGTTCCGGCGTTGGACTTTTCTCCTCTGGTAAGTGTCACCGTTAATTCGGGCGGACCGTCGGGGGTTCTTTCTCCGGGTACTCCGGTTCTTCCACCCCCCCCCCCATCCCCCCACCCCCCACACTTCGGTACCGGTCTCAGGCCACTTTACAAATTTCAAATACAAGCGATCAAAAATCTCTGTAACTTCAGTAGCTGACTGGCCCTTCGTTTGTCTTGTACTGTGTTTGTCTTAAATGGCGTAAATCCGTGTCTGTTTCGTGAGTGTGTGTGTTGGGTTTCAGGCGCGGCGCTTTGAGTCGATTTCCCCAAAATTGAGAAAAAGCGCCTATATAATAACGGTATTATTATTATTATTATTATTATTATTATTATTATTATTATTACAGTACATCAAATACATTTGTGCAGAACTTGAAACGCGATTTTATATAAGAAACATTTGTGGAGGCTTCAGAAATTGGAACGGCACGATGCAATCAATACATCAGTCAAAGCCATTTGCACATGGTCAAGAAAAACGAAAACACCATTAACCCCCTCGCTAACAGTGATCACGAGTTCGCGCCATAAACCACAGAACACTGACCGAAATTCGCTTGAAGAACACAGATTATAGGATTAAACTCATTCGAGACGTGCCGCCTCCGGATACGCGGCTTAAAGCCGCGTAGCCGGAAGCGGCACGTCTCGAATGAGTTAAACAATAGGGTTTTAGTGGATTGGTCACCGAGTAGGCTATGTTATTTGTTGGAGAAGGAATGTTCGGTTCAAGACTGAATGCGAGGTTCACCGAGCATTCCTGCTATTCCAAATAACATACGAGGTGAACAATTTTCCTCTCATGCCTAAGCCGTTTATACCACGTGCCTCTTTCTACTTACTATTTTTGCGGGCTGAAACTGAATGACTAACGAAACAGCCTTCAAAGTGGACTCACTCTGCGGCATGTTTACGTCTGACACCTCAAAAAAAAGTACAAATGTGCCTTAGATGCCAGCAAACCCGATAATTATCTCTCATACCAATCCGATAATTCAAGGGGGATTATAAAACCTGTTACTGACACGAATTTCCTTCAAATCATTGTAGACAATTACACAAAACACCTGTGCTTTCGGAAGTAGCCTCCCACTGCTTTGTTTTTACTAGTGACAAAAAGAAGCCTACACCTGACGTCATGCAATCTCTAACTTTAAAGTTGAAACGACGCACTCCCTCTTCCATCTATGTGGCATTTTAAGTCTCGTTACGTCATACTTTTACGTCAGCATGTGCTCATGCTCGGTTCTCGGTCCATTGTTGTTGCTAGTAATTCGAAGGTTGCTAGGTAGATCGAACACTGGTAATTCATGCGAGTGGTATAAATAGGACTGACAAGAGACATAAATCCTGATGTGGATTTATGTCTCTCGCAGCTGGGTAGCATTCACCTAGTCCCGGTAGTAAAGGGGTTAACACTACGAGTCGCCACCAAGACAAATACTTTTACCTGCACTTCTGGTCCCAGGTTCACTCCGCACTCGCTAGTGACGTTTAAATGTCTCAACTCGTGCCTGAACTCATCGTGGAAAAACTTGTATCGAAACTGACTGTACACGGACATCGACAGACTGTCAATCATGGAACTCAACATCAGTGTGATGAAATAAGCATTGCGATGCACAAAGGAACGTCTGTCTCCTGACCCGGCATGGTCGGAAGCGCTCTTTTCTGTTGCGTGACCATTTTGGTGTTTTTTGGTACCGTTGGTAGTGGCGATCTTGCTGGCTTTGTCGTCTGCATGCCCAACATTTTGTTGTTGTTTTTCGCCAGCGTTGGTATCTGGTATGCTGTCACCCATTTTTAGTCAGTGTTTGAATTACCGTTTATGTCAGAAGATGATTGTTCTCAGTCGATCACACCCTGTTTTGTCGGACAGTCCTTTCTCTGTGACAGAAATGGCAAACTAGTACACCAGGAAACTTGTCTGCCCGAAAAGCGGTACTTTGAGCAACTACATGTTTGTGAAAGAGCTGAAACATGTCCAGGATACAAATGTTATATAGTCTGCGTAGCTGATAGCAGCACGTTGATGCGAGTTTAACGCAACATCATACAAACTTGACTGTGTGCAAACAAGGACACAATAGGATCGTTGTGGATGCACTGGCTCTGACTTTTTTTTACTTATGACTTGTTATGTACCCAGTGAGAAGACATTCTCGGGCCGCCATCGGCCGCTGATGGTCCGCGCATAGCCGATGCCGGCCCGAGAATGTTTTACTCACTGGGTGTTTGCGTAATTTGGGCTATCCGCATTTACGAGGTTTCCAATTTGCTCATTCATGTTTCGCTACGGACAGGCCTGCGTGCGACAGCGGTGACGTTGTACAATCTCGTCAGATCGCTAGGGTGAGGTCAACTACATGTTGAACAACCTCGGACCATAGCGACTAATGGGTGGAGAGCATCCTCATTGTGGTTCTCAATTGCCGTTACATTTTATCAGTGTAGAATGTCGTGCGTAAGTCTTCCCAGTGCGCAAAAGCCATCGGGCCGATGTCGGCCGCCTTTGGCCCGCTCGCGGCTGTGTGAGGGACAGCGCACGTCGGCCCGATGGCCTTTTGGGCATTTACTTGGTCTTAGACGGGGATAATAAGCTGGGTGCGAACTCGGTCAAAACATCTTAGCCCGTTTCCTGGCCTGATTGTCACTCAAATTCAAGATCACGTGATGGCGCCATGGCATCGTGTCATGGCATCGTGTAAACTAACCGCAAGTCAATGTTGTTGGTTTTTTTTCGGCTTCTTCTTCTTCTTTAACCCCTTAACTGCCGCAGCAAGGCGAATCCTACCCAGCTGCAAGAGACAATGAGGGGGCTCTTGAGGATTATGTCTCTTATTAGTTCTCTGTTTTGTTTTTTGTGCCTATTTTTGTCCAATTAACATATGTGTTCTTCGCGCGAATTTCGCACGGTTAGTATGCACTCTCGTCAGAAACGGAATTCGTGATCACTGGCAGCGAAGGGGTTAATTGCAACAGGTATAGATCCTTATTAGTCCACGGAGAATATCTTTGAAGACCTATGTCTCTTGCTGTACACGTGGCTTTGACGTTTGGGGCTCTTTGGCCTTGAAGTAACTAACATTTCACAATCATTACCAGCAGGGAAGGTATTACGAAATATTACGTGATATCGTCAGCACCGCGTTCACTAAACGCGTCAGTGTTCGTTTGTTTATTTGTTTTTTTCGTTGTTGTTGTTTTATTTTTATTTTATTTAATAATAAGGTTTAAGAAAGAAACACGCTTAGAAAGAACAATCACAAATAATTTGTGTTGAAATTATTTTTTCTTGGTGCCTTTCATTTTGGAGTTTTCTTTAAATTGTACTATCGTGTTGTAACCGTTTTTTTTATGCGTGGTTCTTTCTCTTTTTTTTTTTTCTTTTTTTTTTTCCCGGGGGGGGGGGGGGGGGGGGGGGGGTATCTCAGTACACAGCACCGCTTCTGGCACTTTTTTAAAAGGACGGGCTGAGCATATCTAATATACATTTGTCCTCCACCCCTCCTCCCTAACAAAACAAGATTAATCGGGCACTTCTGATTCTGATATGGTGTTAATATTCTTAGTGAAAGGAATGTTCTACCTGGAGTTTCTGCAGGAGCAATCATCTTGTGTTTGACAACAACACTACACTACCAATTACTCCTCCGTCTGAGGAACAACGGCCATTTGTGACAATTGTGATACTGCTCTAAACACACACAAACCTCCTCCATATGATGAACACAGGTTCAGAGCATATAAACAGTCATGATCACCCATGATGTATACCTCTCATACTGGCTTAAGGGTTAGTTAGTGATCGGAATCAACACATTTCACACCTCCCCTCTGGTGACACGCGTCAATGACTACAGTGCTACTCTGATGGGCACAAGCACTACCTCAAAAGACAAAGCTACGCAATCTGAGTGAGACTGGAGACCCACTGTGCTCAGAGAGTGATTTGTGACGGGATTAGGGGATTAGCAATCACCTATGACACTTGGGCCAGTAGGCTGCTTACCCCCTGAGGAGACACTCACAGCGCAGTTGATTTCTCGCTTTCTGATCACATTTGGCGTTTCCACAATCCTAGACTTAAACAAATACAAATACGTTTTATTGTCCCAACATATGTAAAAGGGAAATTTGTCTTTCATCACATCTTGCCATTGTCTAATGTCACGATTGTGGTTGTGTTGTTTTGTGAGAGCATGCGTGTGTTAATCGTAGGAAACGATCCGATATTTATTTGAGCTATCTTCGTTATGAATCACGCACCTTTTCAGTAAGATTCTTATCGTTCGTGCAGAGAACGGAATTGGTTTTTGTTATGATACGCTAAGATTAGTCCGGAAGTTTCTAGAAGAGTCGTACGGAGAAGAGCGGTCGACTTTAGTTATGCGTAGATTCGCTGAGAATCGATTAGAACGTTCGAGAGAGGTCGCGCTGTCTAGTGACCTCGTATGTGTGACGTCAAAGAGTAAGCAACATTTAGTAACAGTATTATTGCCGCTCAAATACTTTTAGTTGTTTTCTGTGAGCCTGAAGTAAGCAGCCAGTATTTTTTATGAAAGGTCGTGAACGGCCGTATGCCATACGTTTGTGCGACGTCATTTCACACTAGAATTTGGGGCTGAAATGAGCAGTCGAATTTTTATAGACTATTGTAGTTATTCTAGAAAGTTCTTTTTTTTATTATTAATGTTTATGAGTTTCAGTAACGTGTTCCGTTTTGATTGGTTGCGTTGTGTGAATTCATTAGATTTTTCTGGAAAGTTGTTTTACTATAAAAGATGGTGCTAGGAAGCACATGTGTACATTGTCATACATTGTCATACATTGTCAGTTATAGGGACACACAGTTTATCGTAGGTACGTGACCCGTATAGGGTGTACATTGTGAAAGACAGCGTAACGGTGGTGTGCGTTGTATGTGAAACGCATTGTGTCCAGTGTTGACATTGTTTTTGAAGAGACATTGTATGAGTGGTGGTACATTTGGGAGTGCATTGTGTGGAGATCGCATCGCTGAAATAAAGAATTGTTGGAACTGTTACTCCAGTATTGTATACAACCTTAAGCGACGTGTGACGGGTTGCAGCTGAATGAAGTTTATTTAAAAAGAATCTTACGTGCGTCCGTCTCGTGTGATATCATACTACGACTACGACTCAACACGTAACATCTAAGAATAAAGATAGAAGTAAATGTAAATTTGACATCACATCACGTACTAAAACTAGGTAGATTTCATTATAACACACACACACACACACACACACACACACACACACACACACACACACACACACACACACGCACGCGCACACGCGCGCGCGCACACGCACACGCACACGCACACGCACACACACACACGTACAGCCCGGCACGGCACAGAGCACGAGCTGACCCAGTTTGAGCTATGTATTGCAGCAGATAGCGGACAGTTTCAATTATATGGCATAAAAAGCTTGGACCTGTTTGGTTTACAACAACATAATGTAACCGGCTGATGCGGTCCCTCCAGCTGAGACGCTATGATGTGTTTTTTTTTATACCTTTACCCTCTGGCCACCAAAGTCTCTAAGCCTTTGTGCTACCCACGCTTAGCCAGGGGCCGCAACCCAGCAACGAAGTCAGTCAGCTATAGTCATTTTGTAGTACTCTAAAAGTTGTGTTAGTGAGTCCGTGTTCTAGCCTCTATAACTTTTTAACGGCTTTACCAATCGAGAATCCGTAACTCACATCAGTTTCCTCATGCAACTCCCCTTCTACTCATATGCTCGGTGTTTAGTGATTTTAGGATCACCATAGTTCAATTAGCGATTTACTTACTTTTACAAATTTCAATGAGCCCTCTTAGCCCACCTTAAAATTTAATAATAAATTCCTAGGACTTCCCTCTAAAATATAGTTTATGGTAGTTTGTAGCTATTTACCTTTCCTGTCTTTTGCTTCAAACCCGAAGCCTTTGTGATAAGTAATTATTGAGTTATGGCTCTTTTTTGTAGTACCTCGGAAGCACAGATTCACCCATTTTCCGGTCTGTCTGGTACCATTTTGTGTTCCGCGCCGTGTGGCTTTCTTTGCGGTTCGCTCACAGAGTATTTAAGCCGGTCAGTGCCAGAGCGGGAAGTCTTTGTCCTAAGAGTTGCCCCACTGACAGTATAGCTACCACCGCTCTGAGCCATCACTGAGCTTATCTTCAACCGCATCTCCACTGGGATATCCGTAAGTCATGTTCTTGTTACATTGTGCGTTAGATGAATGATGTTATTTTATCCACCAGCTGTTTATTGGACTTATGAAGAGTTACGAGCTAGATTGTCGGTTTTGCCCTGTGTCGGACAGTCAGCCATTAGCGGCCTTTCTTTCGATACGATCGCAACAAGTTGCTTCGCGACTGTTTTGGAAACCCTTGTTCCCATTTCGCCTGATGTCTAAGTGCTAGCCTCCTTTGCTGTAGGGTAACATATTTTCAGTGCCAGATTATCCACTGAATTTATGGCAGGACTGAGTGATCAGTTCGTTGCAGTATGACGCACACTTTCATTTCGCTTCGTTGGCACTGTGCCAAGTTTGTTTGTAACACTCTGCGTCTCTGAAAGAAGTATTTAGATCAGTAGCTCAGACTCTAACCAGGGCAAAACAACATGACAGCTATTTTTATGCTCGCTTGATTGTTGTACTGATCGAAGATGCTTTCAGTGCTTGTTGTTTTGCTTGATTCATTTGTTTGGTTTGATTTGCCATCGAATGTTTGTTTTGAGATTTCATATGATTTGATACGTTATTTGTATTGTGTGCTTGATGCATTTTATTTCATGTTTAATTGGGCTTTCTTGCCGCTGCTATCCTTTCTCACCTTGTCGTGCTTAGTTCCGCGTGAATTCCACTCAGGCAATACGTGTGACGTCACGAGTGCTAAAATAGACAGCCATCTTGGTCTGACCTTGACCCGCTATTTGTCGTCTGCTTGTTTACATTGGGTCGAGCAGAGTAATGCGATAGATTTCTACCTTTCCAAATTTAGTGTATGATCGGCAGTGTTTGATTATAACGTTAAATACATTCAACTAACTGGTGAAGGCTTTTACTTTGATCTGTTACAACAAGTGGCAACACTCGCTGATTTTCTGGGTAGTCGGTTGCACACTCCTATGAAATGATCCTTTTCTCTACGGCTTAGCGCATAGTAATTATTAGTGAGTTCGACGTATGCGCACATGGCGCCCCTTATATGTATATTATGTGACTAGGGGTTAAAGGCACCGGCAGCCTGTTTTAGTAAAAGTTCTTAAGGTCCGGATCCACACTCTTGATGTCACACTAATTGTTCATGTTTTAAGATGCAGATTTCTTTCTCTCTCTCTCTCTCTCTCTCTCTCTCTCTCTCTCTCTCTCTCTCTCTCTCTCTCTCTCTCTCTCTCTCTCTCTCTCTCTCTCTCTCTCTCTCTCTCTCTCTCGCTCTCTCTCTTTCACATGTTGTGTCGGTCTGGGATTCTGCATTATATGGCCTAGTGTCATTTGGTCCGGGATTGCAGATTGACACAGTGTTTGGCCATTATGCGTCACTTAGTAACTCCAGTGTAGTGTTTGTCTGTGATTTTGCATCCTGCGGCCTGGTGTCGTTGGGTCCGGAATCGCAGACCGACACATGAGCTGAGCTTATAGCATGCTAGGTTGTGCGACATCTAAGTTGGTCTGTTATACTGCATTCTATGGCCTGGTGCCATTGGGTCCGGAATCACAGGAACAACACACAGTATTTCCTGTGGCCACTAGTTGTGTACGACACATTATTCTTTTCTTTCCTTTCACTCTCCCTGCCTTGAACTTTCTGTTTGTTTATAATATATTGTTTGACGTATTCTTTTGATTTGTTTATTGAGGTTGCTTTGCTTTGCATGTTGATGCCTGTTTGCATTAGGTCTATTATTGTTGCTTTTTGCATAGACTTAGGTAACTACTTTTGCACATGCAAGTAAGCCACAACCTACACTTAAGTTTTTCTGCCTATCTCCTCCTTTGTTCTGTGCTACACACACTGAATGAGAGCAACTATTGATTTAAGTATGTGACATCTCTTCCCACTTGATTGTGCCCAAGGAATGTATGTGATGTGTTGTGTATATAGCTAGGTCTGAGTATGAACGTGGTGTGAATGCTAGTAGGTAGGATGACTGTGCGCGCACAAGTGTCCCTGTCCCTAGTGTACCCATTTTATGGATGAGTGAGAGTCTGTGTACGACTGTGGAGCCAGAAGTACAAAGTGGGTTAGATTGAAAGTGATGCGAGTACAGGCTACCTAGTTTGTTGTTATGTGTCGCTGGATGCGTATGATTGTGTTTGCGGTGTGACTGTTATAGAAGCGACCAAAAGGAATGTTGTGATTATGTTACTTTATATGCTTAGGAAAGACTATATATTTATAGAGATAAATGGTTGCACCTGCTATAGGTTGTGTTGTAGTCGTTTCCCATTTCACTACATGTTCGGTTACTGGTAGTGTTTGTATGATTTGCTTACTCTATGGTCATGATGCCTTAAATGCCCTGATTTGCATGCTGATTTCATGCTTCGTTGCCATTTAATATCATGATGTGTGGTATGGTTGATCATGTGTATCTTTGATGATTATGTGACTCCTTATATTGATCTTTTGGCTTTAATTATAATTTAGTGCCAACATGACGTTTCAGCCTTAAGTTATGACTCAAATTAATAAGTTGGTTCATTTTTAATACAGTATTTGTATGATGCAACTTTCTGGTACCATTTCTGATAATATGTTTTGTTGTATTTGTCCTAGGTGCTGTTCTGTTTGTTTTAACGACAAATAAAAGTACGTCAACGCGACCTCTGCTTCGACTTCGTATATATTCCCCAACCTATTCACCCACAAACACCCGGGCACACAAGTCCACATCTGGCGCTGCGAGCAAAGGATCGGGGTAAAGAAGTCTAAAACAGCACGGAGAGGGCAACGAACACAACATCAATATGGAGATTGATGGAAACCAACAAGATACAGTCTCTCAGCAGGCTGTTGACCACCAAGCCGGCCAGGGACATGTCCTAATAAATGCTGTGGCAGGCCAGACAGCACGTATTGTCGTGCAATCTGCACAAGCAATAAGACTCCCCAAATTTTCCGCGGTACAAGGAACTTGCCCATGGACAGAGTTCGAAGAGGAAGTCAGACGGAGTCTTGAGGATGGACAAACCTCACCACAGGCGGCAGTACGGCTGGTACTATCTTCGCTGGATGGCCCAGCCAAACGGGAGGTTTTATCCAGGCCAGCTGAGCACAGACAGACGGTGGAGGACATTTTGAGGGTCCTCGACCATCGTTTTGGTGATAAAAGGACACATAGCGAGCTTATGGCTGCCTTCTACGCCTGTAGGATGAGTGCTGGGGAAGACATCCTGGCCTACTCGCACACCCTGGCTGGATTGGGTGCGAGAATTAATGCACTGACACCCAACTCCCTGTCGGACACCATGCTAAGGGACCGGCTAGTCAGCGGGGCACACCTTCAACTAAACGGTGCCCTGCGGCTGTTCCTGCAAATCAGGCCAACCAGCACATTCCAGGACATGGTGGACGAAGCGCTGCGGTGGACTCGCGAGGACAGCGAGCGGTGCGTCAGCGTTCAAATGCACACTGCTGAGTCCAGCGCTGAGATCGAGGCCCTCCGAGCGCAAGTGGTTGAACTGCGTGCGCTGTTGCAACAACAGCGAACAATGATGGGAACACCAGGAAATGTGTCACGCTCATTCCAGGGAGCTTGTTTCTGGTGCCAGCAGCCTGGACACAGGGAAAGTGGGTGCCCTGCTAAAGAGCGGTACCATAATCGTCGGCGACCAAGACCGCCCCAGCCTCCGAACACCAGCCAAACGACCAGCCGTAACTCTGCCAACCAGGGAAACTTCTAACCCCCGTTGTCAGTAGCCAGACAACGGGGGCCAATGAAGTGTACATGGGACTCGTTGGACGTTGCCCTGTGGTTAGGGTGGAAGTAGGTGGCAAACAAGGACAGGCATTGATTGACACTGGGAGTGAAGTGTCCACGGTAACATCATCGTGGGTGGACACCCACTTGCCTCATATCCCAGTGCAATCGGAGAGCTTCCTGACTGTTCGGGCTGCAAATGGCCAGGCAATCCCATAGAGAGGCATCATTTTGTGCAGTCTGGCAGTGTTGAAGGACAGCCTGCAGTCAGTGCCTTTCCTTGTAGTGAACAATCCACAAGACACTGTCACCCGGCGGCGCAAAAACGAGACCCCAATTTTGTTGGGAATGAATGTGTTGAGCCAGCTACAAAATTCAACTCAACAGCCTTCAGCCCTCCCACCAGCCCTTCAGGCATTCGTCCGAGAAGTTCACCTAGATAAATCCTCTGTTCGCGGGCAAGCTCGAGTTGCTGATGGATGCTGCGTACCAGCCAATTCACTCATCAACGTCCGCATTACAGGAGTCCAACAGCACCGACCTCTGTATGCATCCCCACTGGCTACCCCACTCCCAGGCGGTCTGGTTGTCATCCCCACGTTGGTGAGCGCGAACCGGCATCAGCGATACATTCGACTAGCCAACCTCAGCACCCAAGACCATCTGCTGAGGCCGCGGACGCCCATAGCACTACTTCATGCTGTAGACGCGGTTGAAAACGATGGAATCCGGGTCACCACAGACTGCCGGGAGATGGCTGTCACCATTGAAGAGGTCTCTACATCATCATCCCCTACACCCCCTCCTTCTTCCAGTGACTCCCTTCCCGAGTGTGGCGGAGATGATTTCCAGAGGGCTCAGCTCCAGCAGCTTCTATCGCAGTATTCCCATGTCTTCGCCCAGGGTGAACACGACCTGGGATACACCGACCTGGAGCAGCACCGCATCCCGACTATGGACAACATCCCCGTCGCACAGCCCTACCGCAGCATCCCGCCAACGCAGCTGCGAGAAGTACAGGAACACCTCAAGTCACTCATCAAATCCGGTATTGTGGTGGAGAGTAGGAGCCCGTATGCTGCACCTGTGGTACTTGTGAGGAAGAAGGATGGCAGCCTGCGACTGTGTGTGGACTATCGCCGCCTGAATTCCAAGACAGTCGGCGACGCATACCCACTCCCTCGCATCCAGGAATCGTTTGACTCGCTTGTCGGTGCGCAGTTCTTCTCCACATTGGACTTGGCCAGCGGATACCACCAAATAGCCATGCACCCAGAAGATCAGCACAAGACAGCGTTCATCACTCCGATGGGGTTGTTCGAGTACACGAGGATGCCGTTCGGGTTATCATCAGCGCCTGCAACCTTCCAGCGCCTGATGCAAGCGGCGATGAGTCAGGAGCTATTCCAGTTCCTGCTGGTCTACCTGGACGATCTTCTGGTATATTCGAAGACATTTGAGGAACACCTGGCCCATCTCGAGAGAATCTTGAAGCGCCTGTCTGACCTTGGTTTGAAGCTACGGGTAGATAAATGCCAGTTTCTGCGTAGGCAGGTGACGTACCTTGGACACACCATATCTGCGAACGGGGTATCCTGCGACAGCGAGAAGATCAAGGTTGTTCAGGAGTGGCCCTCTCCAACCACCACAACGGAGCTGCGCAGTTTTTTGGGTTTTGCCAGCTACTACCGACGCTTCATCCAAGGGTTTGCGAAATTGGCTGGCCCTCTTCATGACCTAGTAACTGAGAGCTGCAAGTCCAAGAAGAAAGGGGGCAACATCACTCGACTTTGGGGCCAACCACACGACGACGCCTTCAAAGCACTGAAAGAGGCTCTGACATCTGCTCCTGTCCTGGGCTACGCGGACTTCAATGAGCCTTTTATCTTGGAAACCGATGCCAGCCATGATGGTTTGGGTGCGATCCTCTCTCAGAAGCAAGGCAAACAACTGAGGGTCATCGCATACGCCAGCCGTCGCCTGCGTCCCACTGAGAAGAGTTACCACTGCCAGAGTGCCAAGCTTGAGCTCCTCGCCATCAAGTGGGCTATCACTGACAAGTTCAGGCACTACTTGCTTGGGGCAGAATTCAAGGTCCTCACGGACAACAATCCCTTGGTACACCTCAAGACAGCCAAGCTTGGTGCACTGGAGCAGCGGTGGGCAGCACAGTTGGCCCAGTTCAACTTTAGTGTTGAGTACCGGCCTGGACGAGAGAATCGAGCAGACTCGCTATCCCGCCTACCTGTAAAAGAAGTGGAGATGGAAGTGCCACCTCCAGTCCTGACCAGTGTGCCAACAGAGATAGCCATGTGTGAGCGCATGGCGGTGGGTGAACCAGTTGACATTTCTGCTTGTGACAACCCAGTTGACTCCTCCCCTTACCCTGACTCCAAGGTTCCTTCCTCAGACACCCAGACTGATATTGACGTCTTTCCACGGATTGGCAACACCCAAATGCGGCGCTACCAGGAGGAAGACGCAGTCATTGGCCCATTCCTGGCAGCTTGGCCGAGCAAACCCTCATCTTCTGGTAGATCGGCTCGTGCGCTCCTTCACCAACATCGACGGCTGCAGATGAAGGATGGCCTTCTACATCGGAGTGTCACCGACCCTCGACGGGGTGCCTGCCTGCAGCTGGTCCTACCAAGTTGCCTGCGACCTGATGTCCTGGTAGCCCTACACGACAGCATGGGACATCAGGGCCATGAGCGTACCGTCGACCTGATAAGGACACGGGTCTACTGGCCTGGGATGTACGAAGACATCAAGGGGTATATCGGCCGGTGTGAACGCTGCAGGACCAACACTCCACAAAATCTGTCCCTGCCCTCTGCACACCTGCTCGCAACCCGTCCCCTCGAGATCGTCGCAATGGACTTCACCCAGCTGGAGACCTCCGATGGTGGCAAGTGAGACGTACTGGTCATCACAGATGTCTTCTCAAAGTTTACGCAGGCGATTCCAACACGGAACCAAGAGGCAGTAACAGTAGCAGACGTACTTGTTCGTGAATGGTTCCAGCGCTATGGTGTCCCCGAGCGGATCCATAGTGACCAGGGCAGGAACTTTGAATCTAATCTGATCAGCCTCCTCTGCGACCTATACGGTGTAAAAAAGTCCAGGACAACGCCCTACCACCCGGAAGGAAATGGACAATGCGAAAGGTTTAACCGCTCAATGCATGATCTCCTTCGGAAGTTGGACCCGGTTGAGAAGGCGCACTGGCCGCGCCACATCTCTGCGCTGGTGCATGCGTACAACTGCACCCCGCATGCCTCAACCGGATTCACACCCTACTTCTTGCTCTTTGGGCAAGAGCCTCGCCTGCCTGTCGACGATCTCCTTGGTCTGCCTACGACAACAGCTGCAGCTGGGCCTCAGGAATGGGTTCGTCGCCATCGCGACCGCCTTCACCGTGCCCACGAGAAGGCACACCAGCACCTGACTGAGGCCGCAGCCAAGCGAGCTGTGCAGACTGACCAAAGGGCTACTGACCACGCTCTGCAGATCGGTGACTACGTCCTGCTGCCCAACCGTGTTCGGGGACTAAACAAGTTCCAGGACAGATGGCAGAGGGGCGTGTATGTGGTCACCGAGCGGATCAGCCCGGAAGGCCAGGCCTACCGAGTGAGACCTCTTGACGGAGGTGCTGAGAGGGTTGTCAACCGTCGCGATCTGCTGCGGACTGACCACCTTCTTGACGACATGGCTGAACAACCGGCCGAGGAACCTGACCAGCCGGGAGCACCAATTAAGAGACCAGACCGGTGAACGAGGCTGAAGAGGACTGGGCTTTGCCTCTTCTAATAACTACTGATGGTGCCAACCCTGTCGCCCCGGTTCCTGTTCCAGCTCCAGTCCCAGAGATGCGGGGTCCCATTGCAGTTCCCATCCTGACAGAAGTGGAAGCTGCAGTCCCTCAGGCAGTTGATGATGCCCCTGGCATCTTCATGGTCCCGGTGCCTGTCACGCCGGCTCTGGTTGTGACAGAGGTACCACCTACAGCAGCCCTGGCTGCAAGACCTGAACCACCAACGGAAACTGAGACCGGCACATCCTTGGCTCCAACTAGACGTTCTGTCAGACTGCAGAACAGATTTAAAGCAATGTGTAACCGGGTGGAAGCTTTGTTTTTTTAGTCTGCTTCCATGACTTAGAATTTGTAATGAGTGACACCGGCGTCAGAACTTTAAACATGAACTGCGCCATGAACTGTCCACCCAGAGACCTTTTATTTAGTGTGAGTCAGATGACTAGAGATTGCTGTTGCAATGAACTGTTTTTGGTAGGTGTTTTTTTTTTTTTGCGTTTGTGCTTTGTGTCTCACGAACAATACCATTTTATGAGTGCACTGTTCTGTTAGTTGGACTGACTCTTGCAAAGCAAGGTTTCTGGTGTTTTGCATGCCTAGTAGCTATATAAGTGGATTCTTTTATATTTTATTCCTAAGCAGGGTACATTTTGACTCAGGATAATGTTTTAATTACCATTTTTCTGTTTTGTCATTTTGCTATGCAAGCTGTGCTTGGAATGTTTTGCACTTTTGTGACCATGCTTTCCATACAGGTTAGCAAGAGGGTTTAGGTGGTGATGTTGTAACATGTTGTATCATGTTAGTGGTGTGGTTCTGCTCGAGGCCTGAGTAGTTCCTAATATTTTGTTCCAGCGAGGACGCTGGTAGGGTTTCAGCGGGGCGAAATGTAACCGGCTGATGCGGTCCCTCCAGCTGAGACGCTATGATGTGTTTTTTTTATACCTTTACCCTCTGGCCACCAAAGTCTCTAAGCCTTTGTGCTACCCACGCTTAGCCAGGGGCCGCAACCCAGCAACGAAGTCAGTCAGCTAGTCATTTTGTAGTACTCTAAAAGTTGTGTTAGTGAGTCCGTGTTCTAGCCTCTATAACTTTTTAATTAATGGCTTTACCAATCGAGAATCCGTAACTCACATCAGTTTCCTCATGCAACTCCCCTTCTACTCATATGCTCGGTGTTTAGTGATTTTAGGATCACCATAGTTCAATTAGCGATTTACTTACTTTTACAAATTTCAATGAGCCCTCTTAGCCCACCTTAAAATTTAATAATACATTCCTAGGACTTCCCTCTAAAATATAGTTTATGGTAGTTTGTAGCTATTTACCTTTCCTGTCTTTTGCTTCAAACCCGAAGCCTTTGTGATAAGTAATTATTGAGTTATGGCTCTTTTTGTAGTACCTCGGAAGCACAGATTCACCCATTTTCCGGTCTGTCTGGTACCATTTTGTGTTCCGCGCCGTGTGGCTTTCTTTGCGGTTCGCTCACAGAGTATTTAAGCCGGTCAGTGCCAGAGCGGGAAGTCTTTGTCCTAAGAGTTGCCCCACTGACAGTATAGCTACCACCGCTCTGAGCCATCACTGAGCTTATCTTCAACCGCATCTCCACTGGGATATCCGTAAGTCATGTTCTTGTTACATTGTGCGTTGATGAATGATGTTATTTTATCCACCAGCTGTTTATTGGACTTATGAAGAGTTACGAGCTAGATTGTCGGTTTTGCCCTGTGTCGGACAGTCAGCCATTAGCGGCCTTTCTTTCGATACGATCGCAACAAGTTGCTTCGCGACTGTTTTGGAAACCCTTGTTCCCATTTCGCCTGATGTCTAAGTGCTAGCCTCCTTTGCTGTAGGGTAACATATTTTCAGTGCCAGATTATCCACTGAATTTATGGCAGGACTGAGTGATCAGTTCGTTGCAGTATGACGCACACTTTCATTTCGCTTCGTTGGCACTGTGCCAAGTTTGTTTGTAACACTCTGCGTCTCTGAAAGAAGTATTTAGATCAGTAGCTCAGACTCTAACCAGGGCAAAACAACATGACAGCTATTTTTATGCTCGCTTGATTGTTGTACTGATCGAAGATGCTTTCAGTGCTTGTTGTTTTGCTTGATTCATTTGTTTGGTTTGATTTGCCATCGAATGTTTGTTTTGAGATTTCATATGATTTGATACGTTATTTGTATTGTGTGCTTGATGCATTTTATTTCATGTTTAATTGGGCTTTCTTGCCGCTGCTATCCTTTCTCACCTTGTCGTGCTTAGTTCCGCGTGAATTCCACTCAGGCAATACGTGTGACGTCACGAGTGCTAAAATAGACAGCCATCTTGGTCTGACCTTGACCCGCTATTTGTCGTCTGCTTGTTTACATTGGGTCGAGCAGAGCAATGCGATAGATTTCTACCTTTCCAAATTTAGTGTATGATCGGCAGTGTTTGATTATAACGTTAAATACATTCAACTAACTGGTGAAGGCTTTTACTTTGATCTGTTACAACAAGTGGCAACACTCGCTGATTTTCTGGGTAGTCGGTTGCACACTCCTATGAAATGATCCTTTTCTCTACGGCTTAGCGCATAGTAATTATTAGTGAGTTCGACGTATGCGCACATGGCGCCCCTTATATGTATATTATGTGACTAGGGGTTAAAGGCACCGGCAGCCTGTTTTAGTAAAAGTTCTTAAGGTCCGGATCCACACTCTTGATGTCACACTAATTGTTCATGTTTTAAGATGCAGATTTCTTTCTCTCTCTCTCTCTCTCTCTCTCTCTCTCTCTCTCTCTCTCTCTCTCTCTCTCTCTCTCTCTCTCTCTCTCTCTCTCTCTCTCTCTCTCTCTCTCTCTCTCTCTCTCTCTCTCTTTCACATGTTGTGTCGGTCTGGGATTCTGCATTATATGGGCCTAGTGTCATTTGGTCCGGGATTGCAGATTGACACAGTGTTTGGCCATTATGCGTCACTTAGTAACTCCAGTGTAGTGTTTGTCTGTGATTTTGCATCCTGCGGCCTGGTGTCGTTGGGTCCGGAATCGCAGACCGACACATGAGCTGAGCTTATAGCATGCTAGGTTGTGCGACATCTAAGTTGGTCTGTTATACTGCATTCTATGGCCTGGTGCCATTGGGTCCGGAATCACAGGAACAACACACAGTATTTCCTGTGGCCACTAGTTGTGTACGTCACATTATTCTTTTCTTTCCTTTCACTCTCCCTGCCTTGAACTTTCTGTTTGTTTATAATATATTGTTTGACATATTCTTTTGATTTGTTTATTGAGGTTGCTTTGCTTTGCATGTTGATGCCTGTTTGCATTAGGTCTATTATTGTTGCTTTTTGCATAGACTTAGGTAACTACTTTTGCACATGCAAGTAAGCCACAACCTACACTTAAGTTTTTCTGCCTATCTCCTCCTTTGTTCTGTGCTACACACACTGAATGAGAGCGACTATTGATTTAAGTATGTGACATCTCTTCCCACTTGATTGTGCCCAAGGAATGTATGTGATGTGTTGTGTATATAGCTAGGTCTGAGTATGAACGTGGTGTGAATGCTAGTAGGTAGGATGACTGTGCGCGCACAAGTGTCCCTGTCCCTAGTGTACCCATTTTATGGATGAGTGAGAGTCTGTGTACGACTGTGGAGCCAGAAGTACAAAGTGGGTTAGATTGAAAGTGATGCGAGTACAGGCTACCTAGTTTGTTGTTATGTGTCGCTGGATGCGTATGATTGTGTTTGCGGTGTGACTGTTATAGAAGCGACCAAAAGGAATGTTGTGTTTATGTTACTTTATATGCTTAGGAAAGACTATATATTTATAGAGATAAATGGTTGCACCTGCTATAGGTTGTGTTGTAGTCGTTTCCCATTTCACTACATGTTCGGTTACTGGTAGTGTTTGTATGATTTGCTTACTCTATGGTCATGATGCCTTAAATGCCCTGATTTGCATGCTGATTTCATGCTTCGTTGCCATTTAATATCATGATGTGTGGTATGGTTGATCATGTGTATCTTTGATGATTATGTGACGCCTTATATTGATCTTTTGGCTTTAATTATAATTTAGTGCCAACATGACGTTTCAGCCTTAAGTTATGACTCAAATTAATAAGTTGGTTCATTTAGTGAATACAGTATTTGTATGATGCAACTTTCTGGTACCATTTCTGATAATATGTTTTGTTGTATTTGTCCTAGGTGCTGTTCTGTTTGTTTTAACGACAAATAAAAGTACATCAACGCGACCTCTGCTTTGACTTCGTATATATTCCCCAACCTATTCACCCACAAACACCCGGGCACACAAGTCCACATCAACATCAGGATATGGGTCTCAAATTTGGAAATCAAAAGTGGACAGTGCGTACAAACCTGTAATGGGGAGAGGAAACATTAAACGTTTAGAGCTTGACGTCTTTTGACCACCACAAAGGTGATTTTAGTAAAGACGGGGCACCAAAAAGAGACTTGTGCAAATTTTGACCCCATCTGGGTTCGAACCCACGACCTTTTATGTCGAGTCTGTTACGATTGTGGTTGTGTTGTCCTGTGAGAGCATGCAGGTGTTAATCGTAGGAAACGATCCGATATTTATTTGAGCTATCATGGTTATGATTCACGTACCTTTTTAGTAACATTTTTTTTCGATCGCGCAGAGCGAAATTCACTTAGTTATGATACGCTAAGTTTAGTCCAGAATGGTCTAGAAAGGTCGCACTGTCTAGTGATCTCGTGTCTGTGACGTCGGTAAATTGGCGACATTTAGCAACAAGTTGTTTACTGTGCGCGTGAAGCCGTCAGCCGTTTTCTTGTGTGTTATGAAGGATCATGAATGTTCTCGAATTTTCCGACTAGTTTGTGAACTGCCTTCCATACTTTTGTGAGATGTCATTTTACCAAGGATTTGGAGCTGAAGTGAACAGCCAAATTTGTGTAGCTTATTGTAGTTTTCTAGAAAGTTCGTTTTTTATTAATATTTTTGAGTTCCGGTTACATAGATTATTTTGATTGGTTGCGTTGAATGATTTTCTTGGATTATTCTAGAAAGTGTCTTACTATATAACGTTGGTGCTAGGATAGCGCGAATATACATTGTCTTGCATTTGTCAGTTGTAGAGACACACAGTTATCGTAGGTACGTGGCCCGTTTAGGGTGTACATTGTGAAAGATACAGCGTAACAGTGTGGTGTACGTTGTGTGAGGAACTTTGTGTCGACAGTGTGGATATTTGCAGAAGAGACTTTGTATCAGTGTTGGTGCATTTGAAACTGCATTGTGTGGAGATCGCATCGCTGAATTAAAATATTGTTGGAACTGTTACTCCAGTATTGTCTGCATCCTTAAGGCACGTGTGACGGATTGCAGCTGAATGAAGTTTATTTAAAAGAACCTTACGTGCGTGCGTCTGGTGTGTTTATCATACTACGACTACAACTCCACCACGTAACAGAGTCGAACGCTCTACCACCGAGCCACCCAGCTCCCCGTAATTGGGAAGGGAGGGGGGTGGGTGGGTGGAGGGGGCAGGGTGAGGAGTCGGAAAGGGGCGAGAAGGGGGCTGGGCAGACGGGCTGACCACAACGCAGTACATTGTTCAGCGTTCTGACAGCAGGGAACACTAGAAGATATGGGATGCATTTAGGATTGAGACTGCGTTTGGCACAAATGATTTCTTGTACAGATGTTTTTCATGGCAAGCGGCACTTTCAGTCTCCTCCTAGAGCTGAGTGGAGTTTTTCAAAGGCAGCGTTCAGTGGATGGGTAACATCATACAAAATGTGCACAAACTTTATTTTGACCTTCACATGGTATAGTTTCTGTCAGC
Organism: Semisulcospira habei; assembly: GCA_036245525.1. Taxonomy (NCBI): domain Eukaryota; kingdom Metazoa; phylum Mollusca; class Gastropoda; family Semisulcospiridae; genus Semisulcospira; species Semisulcospira habei. Next base: position 132,336,903 of record BTPG01000008.1, read on the forward strand.
TGTTTTTGATGGCGTCCGGTTAGTTTACTGTGTTGACTACCCGAGCCAGCCTGGTTCTATTTTTAACGCTGACATTACCATACCATGAGACAATGTTGAATGCAAGCACACTTTCCACCAGGTTCCTGTAGACCATTGCAAGGACGCTCTCACTGACGCCAAAGCCGTTTAGTTTCCGAGCTTTCTTGTGGATGTTTTCAACATTGTCGTCAAAAGAAAGTCTGCTGTCAATATAGGTACCGAGGTACATAGAGGACTGCCGCGTATGAGGATGCAATGTGAATGGTATCGCACAGAAAGAGGTAATGCTTTTCATGAGACCCTGTGACTGAAGGGGCACATGAAACTCTAGAAGAAGAACCATCGAATAGTAAAACACAACCAACTTCCACAAAAACCATCCCCCAAAAAACAAAATTGGGGTCAGGGCTGACGGGGGGGGGGGGGGGGGGGGGGAAGAGAAGAGAGGGGGAGGAGGGAGAGGGGGCCTGTGCCCTCTATCCCCCACCCCACCCCGTTTCCTCTAGCCCCTCCCCCCCCCCCCCCCGCCCCTCCACTCCCACTGGATCCGCCACTGGGGTGGTGTTCACATTTTCCACGCACTGAACGGGCTAAGGTTGCCAAAGTCTTTGTTAGGTGTGAATGACTTGATCAAAGCAGCTCTTTTACAGTGGTTCAAAATCAAAATTTGATATGTATAAGAAAGGAGGGTAACGGAAGTAATAAATAGTCCAAATAAAAATGAAGACTAGCAAAGAAGGTTGAACAGGACAGAGTTATATGAGAGAGTGTGAATATTGCGCAAGCAGCTGCACTGACAAAATGTGCCTCTTAGAAAAGTAGCACAGGATTTAAGCTATCTCATGCAGCTCGATCATCTCCAGGTGCAACTTTGGCACACTGGCACGCACCCAAATCAAATATTAGGATGTGTTCGTCGTCATACAAGTTGAAATTTTGATACCACATTTCTTGAATATCAGTTACAGTTTTCGATCTTGAAAAATACTTCTTGTTGTCAACAATCTGGTCTAGAGAGTGAAGTACATTAAGATAACAATTTACAATTAAAGTTTAACCCTTTGGTTGTTGATAGGGCTGCTTGTCGAGGTAATTCCTACAGGAATTACCTCTACAAACAGCGCTACAGACAAAGATTATGCTTATTGATTTGAACGACTGGTGATATAACAAGTAAACAAATCTGTTTTAACAGGTATGGCCAAAAGATTCACTCGTGTGTACACCAAGCTCCCCTTCCCTCCCCACGCAAACATTCCACGCCATCACACAACCACAACATCACATACGCACGCACGCACGCACGCACGCGCACACACACACACACACACACACACACACATACACACTGTGCACAAAGTTTGACGAGCAAACACAAACCTTCTCAGGTTACAAACCATTTTATTTATACTCGTAGCACTTGCATCAGGTCAGTGTACACCTTTACACAGTTACATACTAAATCACTGTAAACGGCTTAAGGTTTGCATCAATCCCAAACAACAACAAAAACAAAAACAAGAACAAACAAACAAGCAAACCGACAAACAAGCAAATAACAAATCTAAAACAACAAATATACAAATAAACAAACAAATGAAAGTGGCGTGTTAGTTTACAGGCGTATAAACATATTGTTAATATTGCACGTCTGGCATTTTATTTTATGCTATGACGCATTTACCACCATTAACTCATTCGAGACGTGCCGCATCCGAATACGCGGCATGTGACCGCGTATTCGAATGCAGCATGTCTCGAAAGTGTTACTATTAGATTATTACGAGTTCGGCTTTGCCAGTGGTTCTTGTCGCTTCTCGGGTCCGGTCCGGTCAGGCTGGTCAATGTCGGAGGTAAGAGTCTCGGGCTTTAGTCTCGGGCTTTAGCTCAAGACTCTTACCTCCGACATTGACCCCCCCCCCCCCCCATCCCCCCCCCCCCCCAAAAAAAAAAAAAAAAAAAAAAAAAAACCAGGCCTGGACTTTAGAGGCGACAAGAACCATTGGCAAAGCCTAACTCGTAATACAACGATTTTGTCTTCAACTGTAAAAAGTATAAGCGTGAAATATACCATTGAAAGGACCCCAATATTTACGTGTGACGTAGAGATTCGGGGGACATAGAAGAAATGTTTGTGAAATTTCATTCTTAAGAGGGGGGTAATGTTACGATTGTGGTTGTATTATCCTGTGAGAGCGTACATGTGTTATTCGTAGGTAACGATCCGATGTTTATTTGAGCTATCACGGTTACGAACGTGCCTTTTTAGTAAGATTTTCTTTTATTCGTGAGTAGAGCCGATTTCGTTTCGTTAAGTTTAGTCCGGAACGTTCTAGAAAGGTCGCACTGTCTAGTGACATCGTACGTGTCACGTCTGGTAATTAGCTACACTTCGCGACATTTCGCTACTTTTTGTTATTCTGTGCGCGTGGATTGAGCAGCCTTTATTTTGTTTTGGGAATGTTCTCGTACCTTTTTGAGCTATCATAGAACGTGGTGATAGGGATACCATACTTTTATATGACTTAATTATACGCTAGAATTTAGAGCTGAAGTGAGCAGCCGAGTTTTTGTAGCCTGTTATAGTTTTCTGGAAAGTTTATTTTAATGAGCTTCGGCTGCGTGTTTCGTTCTGATTGGTTGCGTTGTATGATTTCCGTAGACGATTCTGGAATTTCGTAGTATATATAAGGAGGGCGCTGGAAAAGCCCGTTCGTACATTGTCTTGCTTTGTCAGTTGTAGAGACACGTAGTTTATTGGGAGAGACGCTGTGTATGAGAAACTTTGTGTCGCAGTGTGGACTTTGCAGAAGAGACTTTGTATCAGTAGTTTGTGCATTTGAAAGTGCATTACTGTGTGGATATCGCATCGCTGAATTAAATATTGTTGGAACTGTTACTCCAGTATTGTCTACATCCTTAAGCCACTTGTGACGGATTGCAGCTGAACGAGGTTATTTTAAAGAACTCTACGTGTGTGTGTCTGGTGTGTTTATCATACTTCGACTACAACTCCACCACGAAACAGTGTGTGTGTGTGTGTGTGTGTGTGTGTGTGTGTGTGTGTGTGTGTGTGTGTGTGTGTGTGTGTGTGTGTGTGTGTGTGTGTGTGTGTGCGTATGTATGTAAACACGAGAATATCCGACATTTCTGTACGCACAGTCACACGCTTGAAACTTAACGAAATACTTTATTCAGTGGGTGGCTAAGAGAGCCTCCGAGCATATTGTAATTGGATGTCTCATTGAAGACATACAAGACCATTTATAGCAAGTCGGTTGACCCAGATTAGAGTCCGCAATTTTGATTATATGCACTTGAAATTTTGGATATGGCTAGTGTGTAAAAAGACATTGGACGAGTTCGTTAGCCAGCTTTGTACCTCTTCAATATTTTTCGAAAATAAAAGTTAAATGCGGGAAAATGTCAAAAGTAAGACTCCTTGATTTCATCACAAGAATCAAACAGTGACGGTGACGTAAAAGCACCGTCAGTGTTTCATACACTGTTCCTAATTGACTCAAATCACCAACACGTCAGTATTTTACACGTTACAGGCTGGCGCGGTGTTCTCCTTCATTTAGGAAGAGAATCGCTCTATTTTTGTGTGATATTTGCGAACCTGTTGTGGAAAAGGTGGAATACGCATGCAAGCTCATACAGAAGGGGCATGGGCCATGCCAGCTTATTCTTCAAAATGTCTGTGGCCGCTACACCAGCCAACAGAACGTAAAATCGGCAGGACGCGCGGTGTGTCTGCCGTCTGTATTTGTGTGTGCCATTCTGTCGTTTGTGTTTGTCAGTGTGTGCCATTGCCGTGAGGATCAGGCGAGGGGGAGGAGGTGGGGGGGGGGGGGCGGTGGGGTTAAATGGAGATACTGAATGAGTTCGTAATCCAGCGTTGTACCTAGTCTTCAACTTTTTGAATAATAATTAATTCATTTTTGCAAGTTTTGGAGCCACTATTTACTCCCATCAAACAGTCAGCCCTGCAAGAGGCTGTGTGGAACAAAACATTCAGCTCTGGAAGAGTCTGCGTGTTTCGGATGAGTGACGTGAAACATCAAATTCGTCACAGTGTACACGGCATCGTAAGACCAGCGACGCCATGACGTAAAGCTTATAGTGACGTAATTTTGCTGCTCGTGCTATTCTTCTTTTTCAGAATTCCTGTCGCTATTCCAGCCCACAGAGCGTACTAATGGCGGGAAGCGCCATGTGTCTGTCTTTATTTGTGTGCGCTGGCCTCAGTGTGTGTTGATCAGAGGTTGGCTTAGAGAGGAGGGAAATGGATCAGAAGGATAAGCTTAAAAATATGAACAACTCCAGTCTGAATGTTCCTAAAAGAAAAACTCACTTGAGCTCGAAACATACGTAGACTTTGTGATGAAATCCTAATTTGTTTTTAATTTAGCACATTTTCAGTCATTCTTTTATATCAGTGAAAATGGTAATATAGGTCGAACGCAACGCCTACATACAGTTATTTTGTTGCTTAACCCCTTCAATTTTTATTTATCCAGCACGCTTCAGTTGAATTTTCCTGTCGTTAATAATATCTAACATATCCAATTATTCAGTTATGTTTTGCATGAAACTGGTACCAGCGGTATCACAGAATACCTACATATAGTTCTTTTTGTCGTGTAGCCCCCAAAATTATTTATTTATTGGAAAATTTTTATTTAGAGGTTTGACTGAATAAAGATTAAGGTGTGTTTGTACCGAGAAATGTGATTGGCCAAAGATTTATTTGGGGAAGAAAGCTTTGCTGAGCGAGTAACGATGTCGTCGTAACATGTAATAAGGGAGGTAATATGTGACAAGGGGGACTCCCGTTGCCTTGAGAACGGACGCCCAGGGCAAAAAATCAAATAGAGCCAGGTCAACGGGAAGAAGTGTAAAGAGATTGAAATAAATAAATAAATGTTATCAAAAAAGTAAAATCATACAGGTATCACATGAATGTCAAAGTTTGTTCACTTCAGTAAAATATATCTGAGTCAAACGACAACTGATTAGAAAGCATCTTATCGTGCAAATCCAAGTACGTGTGATAAATCTGGACCTTGACTTGTATAGACCTTTGGCAATTTTAAACAGTAGAACTTGTTCTGAGCGACCACTCTTATGAGAGACCACATGTATTTGAACTGACTGTTGTTATTGTACCGACGTACGCAGTCACACTCTCAATGTACAGTAATAATAATAGTAATGTAGATTTATATAGCGCTTAACCTCCAGTTGAAATGAATGCTGCTCTAAGCGCTTGACAAGATCAGAAATCACAGAACAAAAAGTACAAGAAAGAAAACGCTACAATAAATGTTACAAAAACTAAAGTGAGACATATCAGAAGCTCACACTCACACATGCACACACACACCGTTACAAGAACAGTTACTGCCAAAGATTGCTAACGCACTGAAAATGCACTATACGAATATAGTATTAATGAACTATGTCCAATACAGTGCCTCTTAGTATTTAAGAAAAATAAATAAATAAATAAATAAATAAAATTGCATTTAAACAATATTTACTACCCCCACCCTTCAAAATAAATAAATACTATATATATATATATATATATAACTAAATTAGATTAATTAAAAATGGATTAGTCAAAATTTAATTAATTAAAATAGCAAAATAATAGCAAAATAAAAAATAAACTAATAAACAGAACTAATTCAACGTGTGTTGGTCTGTGATTTTGAACCTTACGGCTAAGGCCGTATGGTCCAAAAACACAGACCAGCACACCCATTAACTCTAATTTCCCGTCACATCGTTTACGGTTTGGCTAAGTCCGCAGGACGCACATTCACGCTGCCGTCTTCTGCACCAGACAAGAATGATGAGCGACGTTGATACAAGGTCTGCGCACTGGAAATACAATCCGCGCAAATCATCAGCGTCACGAGAAAAAATGGTGACACCGTCGTCGTCACAACAATGATTATTGTGGTCGTCGTTAATCACGATCATCACTGTCTTTGTCTAATCAGCCCCTCCACTAACCTAGAAAAAAAATTAGCTACCACCTAACTACAAGAGGCATAGATCCTCATAAGCCCTCGCAGTTGCCAGGGCTTAAGTGGATCTATGTCTCTTGCGGATGCCTCTTAACGACCAGGTTCCTTGGATGTGTGGAACTCTTTGGCGCTGGACTGACAAAGGTTTCAAAAACGTCCACTGGCAGTGAAAGGGTAAATTAGAGTCATAATTGTTCTTATTGTTGTAATCGACGTTTCTGTGCCATAGTGAATATTTAATTATTGTCCTCGCAGTCGTCGTCGTCATCATCATCATCATCTTTGTCATCGATCAGTCAGTGTCATCCAATCATCCATCCATTCATCCATCGCTTATCCCTCCATAAATTCAAAGTATGTACATCATCACGTGGATCAAGTATCTGCTTCTGCGGTAGTTGTATGAAAACCATAAAACGAAAATAAAATCGATTCGACGCAAGTACGAAAATACGGCTGGGAACGTGCTTCCGGTACACAGCATGCCCCGTGTGACTGGGAAGACTAACTAATAGAGGGGAAAAACTGCAATATTTTAACAAAAGACGTTTTTTCCTCATATACTATTCACAACTTCAAACCCAAAATTGGTACAGAGATACCTGATGGCAAGACGTATCTATGCATACTAATTTGGATGAACCCTCAGAATGGTCAAGGGTCATAAGAGCTGAGGAAATAGGTCAAAAATAGCAATATTTTGACAAAAGATGTTTTTGTGTTTTTTTCCTCAAAAACTATTTATATTTCAAAAGGAAACTTAGGACGGAGATATCTGATTTTAAGACATATCTATGCATACTAATTTTGATGACCCCTCGGAAAGGTCAAGAGTCGCAAGAGGTCGGCAAATGTGTGTAAAATGCCAGTTTCTGATAGATGGTAGTTATTTATCGCCATGTTTGGAAACATTTCAATCAAATATGACACAAAGGTAGCTGGTGATAAGACCTTCCTATGAGTACTAATTTAGTCGACTCGTCGCAAAGGTCAAGGTCATGGGGGGGTTGACGGATGTGTGAAAACTGATTAAATTTTGAGAGAACGTGGACTTATACTGGTGCAGAAGCCATATCTTTACATGTTGTCACACATATGTTGATGGGTCGTACACGCGAGCCATAAGGGCTTTGCCTTTCTTGTCTCAAACAAATAAATACGTAAACAGGTATCAGACATGGGTAGATGAGATGGGCAAAAGCAAAGGACATCTTGGGTGCTGAATTCCTGCTAGGAATCACGTTATCCCATTTTAGGGGTGCACACTAGAAGTCTCATTGAAAAATGAATGTATATTAATCGAATGCCGCTTGCTCCTTGGGTAGAGCATCTATGCAAAAAAGGAGTGCATTTGCCAGTCGGTTGTATCTTACCATCAATTTGAGCATATTTACCGAAGTGGTGAGATTATAGGAAGCGCCCCCCCCCCCCCTTCCGCGGAATCTTGTGTTCTTTTTCCAAGTCTTGAATACTCTTTGATGAAAGTAACTCTAAGGGGTTGAATTGTGCATGCGCCTGATCGTTTTTTCTTTTTCAAAAATAACATTTATAGTGTCAAAGATGCTCTCTTTGCAAGTGTCCAGTAACAGTGTCGGACAAGCACTACTAAACTGCTTGAAAAATATTAGACACCAAACAGCCTCTTTCCACTTGACGTCACTGTGGTGTGGTGACCCTTGCTTACTTTTACTGTTACTGTTAGTGTTTACTTTGCGAATTATCATGTACCAGTTTAAGTGAAGTCGACAGGGCCCGCGGCCCTGAAAAAAAATTGTTATAACCGAAATTTAATTATATACGACCTCGTTATAAACCGATTACTTTTACAAAGACGAAGAACAAGTTTGGCCGGGATTACAAAGACGAAGAACAAGTTTGGCCGGGATTACAAAGACCGAAATAATAAGTTTGGCCGGGATTACAAAGACGAAGAACAAGTTTGGCCGGGATTACAAAGACGAAGAACAAGTTTGGCCGGGACCTCCAAAAAGCTTTGTTATATCCGACCTTGTTACAAGCGGAGTTTGGTATAAAAAGGCCATCGGGCCGACATCGGCCGCAGTTGGCCCGCACGATTGTGTGCGGACTCAAAGCGGTCGACGTCGGCCCCATTACCTTTTGTGTGCGGGGGGAACCGCTGATGTTAATTTTTAATGACAATTTTTCGATTAGGATTCCAGGGCACGTGCTCATACTCACAAGTATAGAAATGTGGCCAATGCAAAGCTGCAGGCGCCGAGATAGAAGGAGGCGGTGGGTAGCGTATCCAGGGTGTACTGATACAGGTAGTTACTGGCTGTTATCCCCAGAAACGCGAACACTTCCTCGCCGGCCATCAACACCGCAAACGTGGAAGCTGGAGAAGACAGAAGGACTGATACCGTGCAAGGGAGACAGCAAGAGGTGAGACATGAAGTCTGCCCGAGGGCCCGTTGCTTTTTGGGTTTATGTTTACTATCTGACCCACAGGTACAAATATATTAATAGGTAGACGCTGGAAAATGTCTGCTTTGATAAAGTGAAACAAATTACAACTAGGGTTCCTTATAAACTGAAATAAACGTTGAAGTTGCAGGTAAACGTATGCATGTATTATTACAGAAAATCTGGGCACGACGGATCTTGGCTCTGATATGTTGTTTCTTCATTTCAAGGTAACATTATTAGTGTTTTATCTACGACTTTAACTTGTCTCTCATTTGTCTGCTTGGAAAATAGAAATTGTAATCAACGTCATTTTGTCACCACCAAAAACACCATTATCCCTGCCACTATCATCAATGTCATCATCGTCGTCATCATTGTCCTTATGACGTCACGTATTCTGACACAACACCTTTTACAGTCGACCAAAATGCCACATTACGCTGGGACCAGAAATAAAAGAAGTACTCTGTATTGCACAGCAAAAGTTCCTCGACTGCGTTCTGGCATGCTAAGGCTGACGTCCACTTGAGGACTTGTGCGCGGGCCGTGAAGCGATAAGTTTCACTGGGTATTTATGTGTGTACTTTGACACCATCTTACTGATTTCTACAGTACTTGACTCATCGTTGACTCACCAAGTGCGGTACGGCCAATGAGCCGGGAGGTGATGGCTTTCGCCATCGACGAAGATAGAGTAGAAGGGATGGTGATTGCAGGAGCTGGAAAAGAGTCACTAGGTTTAATACGAAACCTTCGGCTGTCCGTAGCGCTTTTTGTCGAGATGATTCCAGTAGGCATCTTCTCGACAACCAGCGCTACGGGCAGCCGAAGAGTTAGCCCATATAACCCCATGGGCGCAATTCAAAAAAGAAATTCTAGGTGTTGCCGAAAAACTATGTACCAGCTGAAGGAGATTGACCATGATAATTCAAGAGTAGTGCCAGATGAGCTTGGCGCCTATAGGCGCCAAGCTCATTCGGCACTACCCTTGAATTATCATGGTGAATCCATCCCCTGCTGTAGGGCGTTGGGGCTAAATGGGTTAATGTGAGAGACAGCTTTAACTTGTGTAGCACACGGCTTGAAGGTTTGTTTCTTAGTCGTTGAGAGTGTGGCGCTTTATATTAAAATGGCGACACACAATTACTTGAAATTAATTTTACCTCGCTGTCGGTCCCGTATGCCCACGTATGTAGGTAAACGTGTAAACATATGACCACAAAACTCCGTGGCTAACACAATGTCACATCATTCACCATCTGTTTGTGGTTTGCTTCGGGACAAAGTGTACTGTTTATTAGCGATGGGCAGGCGACTGTCCAACCTCCAACTTCCAAAACAGCAAACAACAGGGGAATGGGGAAAGGAGAAGGAGGCGATAGTTTTTAACAAATCCTAGTACAAAGTTTGGAATTCATGGGTTTTTTTTTTATAGTCTTAGTAAAGAGTCAAGCCCTGTAGCGGCCTCTTCATTGCCAAGCCTTCTAGTGACACTATATTGTATTAAAGATTCCAAATTTTCATATGTCTAAATTAACATGCATTGCAGAACGTTACACAGATATTAACGTACACAGAAAGGATAAAAAGAAGCCTCGCGGCCTATTGTCCTCTTGACCTTGACCTAGTCATCCATTCTCGAAAAAATCATAAATTAATAAATCGACAAAATCTATGTGTTGATTGTGTTGAGAGGGATAGAGGGGGGGGGGTACTCTGATCCCCCTCCTCCGCCCCTCACCCCCACCCCCCCTTTTTTTTTTTTTTTTTTTTTTTTTTTTTTTTAAGTGTGGGGTGTGATGGGGAGAGGAGTGCGGCAGGGCTTCCACTACCCCCAACCCCTCACCCCCCGCCCCCCACCCCCCTGCCCGGTCTGGTCCTCAGCGGTCACCGGTAGTGAATCGAGGGAGACAACCAGTGTGAGTTTTCTCACCAGCAAAGAAGACCCAAGTCTGCCTGACTGTGGCCAGGAGCAAGGCACCAGCAGTGGAGCTGGCTAACCCGATGCCCGCAATTGTTGATTCACTCAACCGCAGACGCCGCCACAACCACATTATCGGAATGCCGAAGATACCCTGGACAAAAATAAAAAGAATGGTGCAGAACAATGTCTGATGGAACGCTGTAATGATAGATCACATGTCAAGACCATCATTTTCGTGGCTGCAGACTTCTGAATGATGGTCTTCATGACAGGTAACACTTTTTGCCTTGCAAGAAATCTTTTAAAAGTGCACCTGTCTCTTCAGAACACGTTTTCTTGCAAAGGATGGTTTCCCAAAACAGGTTCTTCTGTATTCTCAACGCACTGTGCACTAAAAGCGATTTTTTTTTTCCATTTTGGCACTTTAGCCTTTTTGGCAGCGATTTTTTGATGATTTTTTTTTATATGTAGGAATCATTGCGTCAAAAACCGCTACAGGATAAAGGAAGGAACAAAACTAACTTGGCGCCTAGAGACGCCAAACTATTCTGGCACCATTCTTGCGCTATTATGGACAATCCATATTTTATTTGATGGGTAAAAGATAAAGACAAACGGCAATCGTATTTCGCTGATATCATTATTCTCCATAAAAAGGCAGCTCTCTCCACTTTGATTGTACAATGCAAGGGGATATCAGCATAATATACATCCAAATTGTCATCCCGCCATTAGAGGATAATATGAATTGACCCGCCACCTTAAGGATATAATACATGTACATGAAGTGATATCCCGCCTTAACTCATTCGCGGCCAGCCGCATCCGGATGCGCGGCTTATGCCGGGCATCCGGATGCGGCTGGTCGCGAATGAGTTTAGGCAATTATATATGAACTGATATATCGCTTGAAGGCACTGAAACATGAACTGATATCCCACCATAAGGCGGCTCTCACTAGACAGCCATCCAAGCTGGATGGAACGGAAACAGAAGGGCGGACTCATCTCGTACGTGTTCAGGACAGCGTATTCCTCCACCATGGCCAGGATGGAGAAGAGCAGGGCCAGGTTCACCAGCACCAGCGTCACGCGACGACTAGGGTCCCGGAAAGCTCTTGCGATTGTTCTGCAGAATGCATCACAGGCTAAAATAAAATTGCCTCGTAGGTCTTTGGGAGGTCCAGTTAACCATTGTGCCCCGAACGCCTTCGGCCTTCGGGTCACAGTGGTTCATTGGACCTTGACCGAAGTCCTACAATGGTCCGTAACGCAAATCCTTGCTGCCAATAACTTAAACATTAGTTGAGCCCATCGGTGCAAGCGGGCACAAATCATGTTCTTCAAACCAAGACATATTGCACGTCCTGTCCATAAAAGAAACACGACATAAATAGGGCCAGCAAGCGGCAAATAAGGTCTTTAACCCCAACATATAGACTCACTAGGGTCTCTGCCTCTTGCAGCTGGGTTGTTTCGCAGTTGTGTCTCGGCTGGCGGTACAAGGGATCAAATTACGCTGGACGTGACTGCCCAGATGAGATTGTTGTTAATATTGCTGTTGTTATGTTGTTGTTGTTGTTGTTGTTGTTGTTGTTGTTGTTGTTATTCTTGCTGTGGCTGTTTAACTGCTTATGCTGTTGGGTTTGTTTATTTGTTGTTGTTTGTTTGTTTGTTTGTTTGTTTGTTTTTTGTTCGTTTTTTGTACCTCAGTGGAGCCACAAAGCCTTTGCTCTTCTTCTGCTGGCCAGTCTCCGTGACGAAGATGAAGGAGAAAATGAAGATGAGGGCCTTCACGCTGATAACGATAATGAGAGTCCAGAAGAACCCTAGAGAGTCGATGACGTAACCAGTGCCAAAAGCCACCAGACTGCCACTGAACCGCTGCAGCACGCTTAGAAGGACGATCTTAAAGGTTCTGGAGTTTTCCCTTGACATGTCCAGGTCAATGTCATCATTTTGTGTCGCTTGTTCTGCATGGTCAGTCAGAGGTTCAGTGACCAAAGCATAAAGATGAACGGTTTGTAACTCATTTCAGACGTCCCGCATGCTATATCCGTATACGGTGTGTCTGAAATGTGTTAGACCCTGTATATTTGGAGAAAACGTTTTTAACCCATTCAGCCCTGACGCCCTACAGCAGGAGATGGGTCGACTATGATAATTCAAGGGTAGTGCCAGATTGGCTTGGCGCCTGTCGGCGCCAAAATAATCTGGCACTGCCCTTGAATTATCATGGTCGATCCATCTCCTGCAACTGGTGCACAGTCATTAAATGACGCCTCCAAAATTTGGGAAATATGGTCGTCGGGCTGAATGAGTTAATAATTATTCATTTCTTTAAGTCAATAATTATTAATCTTTGCGGGAAACTGTTTATTTCATTGAGAGTGACAGTTTGCATTTCAGTTTAAACACGTATTTATGTCCCCATATACCTCCAACATAAAAGCCACTGTCTAGGGACTTAACCCCTTCGCTACCAGTGATCGCGGATTTCGCGTCTGAAACCTCTGCACACTGACCAACATTCGCCGTGAAGCGCACAAATGAAATGGGACCAAAAAGGTGCATAAAGGACACAGGACTGACAAGAGACAGAATCCTTCATGAGCCCCCGAGACTGCTGGGGCTCATGAGGATTTATGTCTCTTGCAGATGGCTAGCGTTCACTTTGAAGAGGTTTAAAGCGACCTGCTCCAGGTCAAAAGGTCAATAGTTGGCTAATGTCTCTATTGCAAAAGTTCTTAGTATGTTTTACAATAATGCATCCGA
>BTPG01000008.1:132355089-132425388 GCA_036245525.1 Semisulcospira habei
GAAATAATGTGTGTAAATAGAACGTCTTTGTTATTATTATTATTATTATTATTATTATTATTATTATTATTATTATTATTATTATTATTATTTATTATTATTATTATTATTATTATTATTATTATTATTTTAACCTATTTTATGTGGTAAGATGTTAGCAACAGGAAAGTTTGTAAAATTGACGATTTGGTTTCTGTCAAAACGTTTTTACCGTTGTGATAAATAAAGTTTCATCATCATCATCATCATCATCATCATCATCCTCTCATCATCTCTCTCTCTCTCTCTCTACTCACAACTCACTCTCTCTCTCTCTCCTCCTCTCTCTCTCTCACTCTCTCTCTCTCTCTCTCTCTCCTCTCTCTCTCTCTCTCTCTCTCTCTCTCTCTCTCTCTCTCTCTCTCTCTCTCTCTCTCTCTCTCTCTCATGTTAGTTACTACACGTCAGAAACACAGCATGGCCTACCACCTTTAACACTCTCCTTAGATAGACAGCTTGTTGAACAAGTAACTAGGCATCGCTTATTAGGCGTTATAGTGGACAACCAATTAAGCTGGGAGCCGCATACTGACTCAATATGCAAAACAATCTCCAAAAATCTGTTCCTGTTATCAAAACTACGCCATATAGTTAATACTGATATCCGTAAACTCTTTTTCCATGCGCATATCAAAACGCATTGTGACTACAGTTCTACCGTCTGGGATGGATGCAGCGAAGTTCACATGAAAAAAGTTAATTCCTTGTATCGTCGGGGCATTAAATTAATACTTCCCGGTCCTACTTCGACTGATGAAAAATTAAAATCTCTCAAGTTACTAACATTGAAGAAACAGTTTGAATTTAATCGCTGTGTTCTACTGCACAAGATCATGCACGGAAAAGCCCCACCCTATCTAAAAACTCTATTTTCCGACAATAATAGGAAAAACACGAGAAATAGTTCGATCCACCTTCCACAAATTAGATTAGACATCTGTAAAACCAGTCTGTCTTTTTCAGGCGCTAAAGCGTGGAATATGTTACCTCCACACCTGAAACCAATTTGTAAGATTAGCGTCTTCAAAGATCGCCTCCATAAATATTTACTTCAGAAGTAATAGTATGTTCGGCTCCCTTATGCTACTATTAGTATAGTTAGTGACAAGTTTCCTATTACCTAATATTCTTCTACTGTTGCTGCAGATTATGTAATAGCTCGACTGTCTGCATTAACATGTCAGGTTCATACCTGTGTATATAATTATATATTTTTTTAAATTTTTTTTTTTTTTTTTTGTTTTTTCCTCTGAGTTGTGGTGGTGGTGGGGGGGGGGGGGGTCTTTTTACTTACATATGTTTTATCTTTTGATGTATCGTCTGATGTATTTTTATATGTGTAGAGTGGCAGGACAGTTTGGAAGATAGGCATTGCTATGCCTAAAATTTTTTATCCTGAATACAAACGTTTCATCATCATCATCATCATCTCTCTCTCTCTCTCTCTCTCTCTCTCACTCTCTCTCTCTCTCTCTCTCTCCTCGTCTCTCTGCTCTCCTCTCACTCCTCTCTCTCTCTCTCTCTCTCTCCTCTCTCTCTCTCTCTCTCTCTCTCTCTCTCTCCTCTCTCTCTCTCTCTCTCTCTCTCTATCACACACACAAACATGCACGCATCTCCAAGAGGCATAGATCCGCATGCGCCCTCTGGGCGCATGAGGATCTATCGCTATTGGAGATGTTTGGTGCGCGCGCGCACGCACTAACACGCACACACTCATCGACGCGCTTTCAGAAGAGAATGTATGTGACCCATGTACTTAGTATATCATGTAGCTTTCACACAAATTATAGCAAGACTGAAAATTTACCGTTAAAATTCTAGTTTGAAGCCATTTTCTCAAGGGTATGAAGCGAAAGTAAAACTCATATCACATAAAATATAAATTACTTAAAAACTAATACTTACGTCATGACAAATGACGTTTGACAAACCAATGACGCGTATGTCCTGCGCCCCTTATAGAACTCACTGACGTATTGGCAGATCTGCGAGACTTTTTCAATAGGAGATATTTCAACATTAGAATTAGGTCAAAGACAAAAGGTAGAGACCCTTGACTGCGAGGACAACTCTCACATAGAAGGGACTTTGTGGGTTATGGTTCATCCCATTTTGTTGTTGTTGCAGCTGCTGTTATTGGGACATAAGTAGTGTGAGTGTATGTTCCAAACCGACTGTCTTTGGTCACCTGTCTTTTTATCTGTATTGTTTGCTGTCGAGTCTGTCCTTTGCGGTGGTTTCTTGGGTCCATGTGTGTCCGAAATGACGGCGTATGCGGCGAAGGACATGCCGATGTAACCGCCAGCCAGACTGTAGAAGAAGCTGCCGATGAGGGTGTAGCCATAGTGCAGCTCCAGTCTGGACAGAGCAAAACGGCCAAGACGCCACAATAAAACACTGAACTCTGAGCAGAACTTCTCAAAGTGGAAGGACTCTGCTGCCGACTAAACGACAGTTCAGAAGAGTTAACTCCTTAATTGATAATTCAAAGGTTTTGCCAGAATAGCTTGGCGCCTATAGGCGCCAAGTTATTCTGGCAACGCCTTTGAACATTCTGGCACATATATTCTATCACATATTATTCTGGCACCACCATTGTACTATCATGGTCAATCCGTATGGCCTCACAAGGATGAATGGGTTCTTTAGTATTCGCAGTTATACTATACTGACGGAAAGAAAGAAATGCGACATTTTTGGAATCGTCGGCAACACTAAAATGTTTCCGGGGATTGCAAAAATATCGCATTTCTTTTGCTCGTCAGTATTTACGCCGTCTACCGTTTAGATTGTTACGGACCCAAGACATTGATAACGGCATATCAAGTAGAACAAACCTCGCACCCAGTTGGTCTTCAAAATACCTGTTTCTTAATGTATTTTTATATGTAGGCTATACTCTCCCACCCCTCCCCACCCCAGGCTTTCCCACTTCTTCATTGTGACAATCATTTTTTTTTTTAAATTGGGAGACGGGATTACTGGAATATTGTGATAGCATGACTATGCCATGCAAAACCAAATATATATACGCATTTTAGTCAAGTGATTGATTTTCCGTGAGGTGGCCTTTGTCACAGGTTTGGGATGATCGTGGCGTCTTCGCTCACCTCGTGTTACGAGTATTATTTACTGCTGCTAGAAGTTGAAGGTGAGCAGTGGCGCAATCATCATTCCGTGCTTGTGGTTTTTTGTCATCTGCTCAGCGTTAAACAGTTAAAACTGAGTACTTGATCATGCTCCGCCGCAGTTTATGTAGCTTTAATTTGTTCCAAGCGAGCAGCGTATCCATATGCGGTACGACTTTAATCTGTTCAGTGCCGAGAAAATGCGAACATCGCCCAACTGCAAAAGGTATAGATCCTCATGAGTTCCCGCAACCGCGGGGACTCATGAGGATCTATGCTTCTTGCTGACACCGCTTTGAATTCATGTTGTTTGGGCGTCTAGGTTTTTCGCTCTAGATATAACAAAGTTTGCAGAAACACAGTCTCTGTCAGTTGGCACTGTGCTGGTAAATGAGTTAGTTGTCGTCTAACCTGATGACGACAAGATTGATAACGACGTAGATCATGTTGGAGGCTTGAGGAAAGAGGAAGATGAAGCGGCGCCCGATCTGGTCGGATTTCATGCCAATCACCAATGACGCTGTCACCAGCGGAATTATCGTGGCGTAATTTCCGTAGAGTGACCATCGCGCTGACTCCTGGCTTATCTTGTTTTCGACTGCCTGTGAGTGGATTTGGGAATATTAACACGTGATACGCAATACATTTAAATATAGTAAAAAGACAATGCCCAAAGGTCATCGGGCCGACGTCGGCCGGTTGGCCTTTTCCGCATTGGGGTGTGACTAGGCTGACATTACTTTCTCTTAATTATTACAAAATATCATCTGTAATAATTATTTTTTAAACTGAGTTCACAAATTCAAATAAATGTTCTTACAAATACCACTGCACCTTCACACAAATATTAGTACCTACAGGACAAAGTAAACCCGAGCAAATGTACTCTTCCAACACATTTGCACAGTGTTTTCCATAATCAGTACTAACTAAGGTAATTGTCAAGGGTGTGAGATGCAAGAAATACAAAAATAAACTGATTTGTACCCTCCCTTTAAAAGCGTCTTTCTGTCTTTGTTGGGTATTTTCAGTTTTTCTATACACAATGCAGTACGTCAAGTATATTTGTGCCGGACTTGAAACTCGATTGTACATCAGAAACATTTGTGTAGATTCCCGATATTGGAAGCACGATGCAATACATCAGTCAAAGACAGTTGCACATGGTCAAGAAAACGAAAACACCATTAACACCTTCGCTGACAGTGATCACGCTTGAAGAAGACAGATTAAATAGGATCAAACATGAATAAGGGACTTACTGCTTAGACAGTGGATTGTTCACTGAGTATGCTATGTTATTTGTTGGAGCCGGAATGTTCGGTTCTACACCGGAATGCGAGGTTCACCAAGAATTCCGGGTCCACAAAATAACGTACGAAGTGAACAATTTGTCTCTATTGCCTGATCAGTTTATGCCACCTGCCTCATTCTACTTATTATCTTTGTGGGTTGAAATTCCGATTGATACAACCTTCAATGTGAACTCACTCTGCGGCATGTTTACGTCTGACGCCTCAAAAAGTACAAATGTGCCTCAGATGCAAGCAAGCCCGATAATTATCTCTCATACCAGGGCACTAATTCACGGGGAACCTGTTTCTGACTCGAATTTCCTTCAAATCACTGTAGAAAGTTGCACAAAACACCTGTACTGTCGCAAGTAGCCGCCCACTGCTTTCTGTTACTAGTGACAAGAAGAAGCCTACACCAGACGTCATGCAAACTCTAAATTTAATGTTGAAACGACGCGTTTCCATGTTCCATGTATCATTGTTTTTCAGATATGCACGCAATTTCGGACGACCGAAAGTCTGAAAACCACTTTATTTAAAATGTGTTGGAAACATTTTTTAATGAATCCACAAATATAACAGCATGTATTAATGAAATATCCAACCTTAATTAACTGTATTTTGGAGGGGAAAAAATAAACAAAATTAAGGTTTTTGAAATATGTCAGTCGTGTTACGTATTCTAAACATGATTTCCCCACAGACACAGGAAACTTATCTTGTTTGAAGTACTTGCAGTGCAACTTCTAGGTATGACATTTCCTAATGCCAGAACAAAAATTAACATTTGAAGTAAAGCAAATATGATATTTAGGCGAGTAATGTGTTTTATGTAAACCAAAAAGTAATATTTGGAAAACAGCAAAACGTAAAATCATGAAGAATTGACCAGCTGTTCTGCAGCATTTTTTTTTGAATGGTGAACTGATGTAAGACGATTCAAAGCTTCAAACTATGGTGGGAATATATTGCATTTACGTCTGAATAAAAAGGTAACATTTGTTCATAACACGACTGACATTTCGTAACACAACAGACAGTCTCGTAACACGACTGACACTCATCTTGTCAGTCGTGTTGCGATTTATGTAACGATGGTATTTTCCATTCAAGCCACAGACTTCAAATGTGGGCTAAGCCAGACCTTTCTAAACGTACCAATTTCAGTGACATCGCTCAAAGGTCAAGGGATCAGGAAATAAGTCAAATAGCAATATTTTGACAAAAGACCTTTTTCTCAAATGCTTTTCACAACCTCAAGCCCAAAATTAGTACAAAGATACCTGATGCTAAGATCTTCCTATGCAAACTAATTTAGATGACCCATCGGAAAGGTGATGGTAAAAGAGATCAAGGAATAGGTCATTTTGGCCCCCAACCCCCATTACCCACCCCCACCCCTCCGCCCCTAAATTTCTCAAATACTATTTTCAAGTTTCATCCTAAACCTGGTACAGACATACCTGATGGTAGGACCTGTGCATGCATGCTAAATTGCATGACCCCTTGGAAAGGTCAAGGGTCACAAGAGATTTGCAATCGATGTGGAAAATGTCGGTCTTCTTTTTTCCGTTCTTTGTTTACTATTGTAAGCATTTTTGCAAACCTTTTAAATCCATAATTGGCAAAAACATACTTGATGATAAGAACTTTCTACACATACTAATTTGGTTCACTGTTTTTAAAGGTCAAGGGTAATGGGAAGTTGTCAAGAGAGTGATTATTTTTTCCGCAGGTTAAAGAGCCAACCCTTTACTAAACACGAACACTTGCTTATTTCAGTGAGCTGTCTGAAAGGTCAAGATCACAAGGCCGAAATAATTATGTGGATCGGCCATGCATGTAAGCCTTAAGGACTTTCACGTTTAATTCTTTAAGACCCCTTTGACTGATTTCAAATTGCAGGGCACAGAGAAGCCAGGCTTCATGACCGACAGCAAGATCAGTGCAAGAATGTTCGTGCTCATACCAACATATGCCTCTGAATTTTTCTTGGAAATAAAAAGTTCTTTTCCTTTCCCACTGCGTACGGAGGAAAGCTTTTTCGCAATCACTTTGGGTGTCCGGTGCGGTATTTAAGGCACAGAATTATCTGTCACAGTTAGCACGGTTATTATTAGCACAGTTTTTATCTGTCATATTGCTTCTTATAACCAGTGGATCCTGACCACAGACAGGATCCGACAAGGATGTACCATCCACCCTTGGCAGAAGCAGTCTGTGCAGATCCTTGTGTACACATGGACTCTCAAATTTGGGTAGGCAGAAATTCTAACTTGCAATACAAGTGGGACGCCAGATGCCCATACAGCGACTAATTTCTGTTATTGTCATTACTTCCCTCTCATATAATATGTCAATTATTTCTTTATTCAAGGGAGTTTGAATAGGTGGCAAAGCTGTATATGACAGATCCTGGCTTGCGTTGATTGTGGCTTGGAGACCTTTTTATCAAACGTTCTTCATTCAGACAGTAATCAGAGTGAAGAGCGAGTTCACGTATGACCCGTGCTCGTATTTCTGCTAGCCTCTTATCGTGGCCGAACGCATAGATACTGCCACATGCAGGCAGGCAGTTTCCATATGCTTCTACTGACAAAGGGTATGTCACATCTGTAACTGGAATGTCTAATGTTAAACTGTTAAACTTTTATACTCAACAAACAGGTTGTCGTGTTCAATGTATCCAGGGACAACAGTAATGCCACCCTCAAGATCAATGTTCCTACACATGGGCAGTCTGCAAAACATCTCAATGGTCTAAAAACTGTTGTTCCCTTGTAATGTGTACTTCTGCTAAACGCTCAATTTCTTTTTCAATGTTTGATCTCTTATGGTTGGTTACTGTTTTCTCTCTCATCTTTCTCTTGCATCCTTCATGTGACCAGACAGCTAATGAGAAATCACGCAGGTCATGGTCAAGGCATCCGTTTTGAGCACATGTGCTGTGAATATCTATGCATGTAATGTATTCTGGTGTAACCGCAAGTATTTGGTGAAGTTTCATAGTGCAAGGAACTGATTTAAAGTTTTTGTCTACAACTGCTATTTATGTTCTCTGCTAGTACGAGTTCTAAAGTACTGACGTCATTGGAAATAGTTTGGGATCTATGAAACACTAAATTTGTGAAAACGGTCGCTTGACGCATTGTATCAACAAAACATGGACTTCATCAAACAGGCCAAAGTCAGTGATACACCTTTTACGTCAGTCGTGTTATGGTCTTGTCAGTCGTGTTACGAATTTCACGGATATAACGACCGTAACACGACTGACAACAATCAGCTTAGGAACGAATGAATACTCCCTACATTGAGAGAGAAATGAAAGTCTTGATCCATTTAACACTGAACCCCCAAACAGTTGAGGTCAAAATATTATTTGAAAATGTCAGGCCTCTTACGAACAGAAATACAACGTAACACGACTCTAAAAAAACACTCCTTTTCTTTGGAAGTTAGCAGCAGTATAAATAAACAGATCATAAAATTCGTCTGAGATTTTGGCTGCGCATGTCAATGCAGACGGAAAGTAGATAACTCCTGGCAGAATTTGTTTTAGAAAATAATGAGCAATCATCATTTATATCTGATTTGCTGTCGTCGTAACACGACTGACAAAAAGTTACCGACATCAAAATGTCTAAATTCAAAGTCCCGTAGAGACGCATTGTTAATCTAAAAGCAGGAAATAAATTCACAAAATCTAATGTTGCCAACTAAAACTTTTTTTACATATTTTGGGAGTGATCTTATTCTTGTTTTTCTTCTTCTTCTTTTTTGGGGGAGAAGTATTGGAAACTTTAAATACTTCCAAAAAGACACGCGTTGTTTTTTTTTTTTTACCCCTGCGAACTTATTTCATTCAAAATCTATTGAAATATAAGGAGCCTTTATCCAAACTTCTTAGTAAGTTATTCCTAATATATAATGAAAGAAAATACGAACGATTTTTGGTACACGTAAAATACTGATAATGGCTGTAACATCTTTGATTTGTAAAGACCACTTCTTCACGCATTTTTTAAAAACAGCATTATGCGGCATTTCAGGTCTTGTTACGTCATACTTTCACGTCAGCATGTGGTCATGATCTGTTCTCGGTCCATTGTTTGTTGCTAGGTACATCAAAGATTGCTACGGAGGTCGAACAGTGGTAAATAATCCACCCCAAAGAAGGCCATGCGAGTGGTATAAATTGGACTAAAAAGAAACAAAAATCCTCATGAGCCTCCGCGACTGCAGTCACAGAAGCTCGTTAGGATTTATGTCTCTTGCGGCTGGGTAGCATTCACCTAGGCCCGGTACTCCCAAAATAAAAAATAACAAATTACCTGCACGTCAAGCTCCAATTCCACTCCGCACTCCCTGGTGAAGTTGTAATGTCTCAACTCGTCACTGAACTCATTGTGGAAAAACTTGTATCGGAACTGACTGTGCACGGACATCGACAGACTGTCGATCATGGAACTCAGCAACAATGTGATGACATACGCGTTGCGATGCACAAAGGAACGTCTGTCTCCTGACCCGGTCTGGTCGGAAGCGCTCTTTTCTGCGGCGTGACCATTTTGGTGTTTATTGGTGCCGTTGGTAGTGTTGATCTTGCTGGCTTTGTCGTCTGCATGCCGACCGTTTTGTTGTTTTCTTTCGCCAGTGTCAGTATTTGGTATGCTGTCACCCATTTTCAATCAGTATTTGAACTTGAATTACTGTTTATGTCAGAAGATGATTGTTCTCAGTCGATCACATGTTGTGCCTTAACAGTCCTTTCTCTGTGACAGAAACAACAAACTAGTATACCAGGAAAAGTGTCTTTTCGAAAAGGGGTGCTTTGAGCAATTATATGTTTGTGAAAGAGCTGAAACATGCCCATGAAACAGATGTTATATAGTCTGCGTAGCTGATAGCAGCATGTTGATGCGAGTTTAACGCAACATCATGCAGACTTGACTGTGTGCAAACAATAACACAATAGGATCGGTGTGGCTGCGCTGGCTCTGACTTTTTTTACTTATGACTTGTTATGTACCCAGTGAGCAAGACATTCTCGGGCCGACATCGGCCGCTGAAGGCCCGCTCACAGCTGTGCGCAGGCTATCAGTGGCTGACGTCGGCCCGAGAATGAACGTTAGTTTGAGGTCAACTACACGTTGAACAACCTCGGACCATAGCGACCAATGAGTGGTGAGCATCCTCACCGTAGTTTACAATTGCCTTTACAGTTTATCAGTCAACAACGTCGTGCGTAAGGCTTCCCAGTGCGCAAAGGCCATCGGGCCGGCGTCGGCTGCCGTGAGCCCGCGCTCGGCTGTGGGTTGGTCTTAGACGCGGACAATAAGCTGGGTGCGAACTCGTTAAAAACATCTTAGCCCGGTTTTTTTACGTGATGGCACCATGGTATCGTGTCACGGCATCCTGTAAACTAACCGGAAGTCAATATTCATTCTTTTTCTTCTTCTTATACTTCTTCTTCTTATGTATGATTGATTCATGGCTAGATAACATCAACAATAACAAAATGTCTGGCACGGTATTCTTGGATCTGAAAAAAGCGTTCGATCTTATAAACCATCAAATCTTGCTGAGGAAACGTAATGTTTATTTCAACAACAGCAACCGGTCAGCCCTTTGATTTTTGAACTCTTACCTTTCAGCGAGAACACAAGTTGTCTATGTAAAGGGCAACTACTCCACAGAGGGTAAGGTGGAACTTGGTGTTCCTCAGGGTTCGGTTCTGTATTCTGTATCGTTATTAATGACTTTACCACTATACATCACATGCGCTAGTGCTGAGTGTGACATGTTTGCTGACGATTCGACGCTGCATGCGGCCGGTAAAACTGTAGCTGACAAAACCAACAGCATCCAGCAGAGCCTACAATGTCTCTGAATTGTGCAGTAGCAATAGAATGATAGTCAATCCAACTAAAACAAAAAGCATGCTAGTCACAACACATCAGAAACATCAGCTCCAACCCGCGCCTCCAAACCTCTCATTTGAAGCTGTCCCCACAGAGCAAGTACAGCAGCACCGTTTACTAGAGGTAATTGTAGATAACCAACTCAGTTGACAACCTCATCTTATACACATCGGAAAGACAATTTCAAAGAAATAATTTTTATTGTCTAAACTGAAAGCGGTCATTAATTTGACCCCGCGTAAACTATTTTTCAAGGGATACATCAAGCCCCACATTGATTATGCCTCGACAGTTTGGGACGGCTGCAGCGAGGTCCAGTTCAAGAAAATAAATTCGCTATACAGGAGAGCAGCCAAATAATTATTCCTAGTTCCTCTCTGCCCATTGAGGCGAAGCTCGAGGCAGCTGGACTCCTTCCTCTTGGCAAACACTTACGGTATTTAACAAGTGCATGCTAGTGTACGAAGCTCTTAACGGTAAGGCCCCCGCCTACTTATCGGAACTCTTTACTCTTACTGAGAAGAGATACAGCACCTCTCAGAGCAGCCTGAGCATAAAGCGGCTTCGCATTGATTTGTATAAATCCAGTTTGTCATACTCAGGTGGTTTCCTGTGGAATTCACTTCCTCCGCATCTACAACAAGTTAATTCCCTAGCTGCGTTTATAGCAAAACTGTACAAACATGTATCTAAGGCAACGTAAAATTAATTATCTCGTGTTGTCTAAACATATATTCCTTTTTTTTTTATTATTTTTAAATTCTTTTTATGCAATTTTTTTTTATCATACCACTTGGGCCCGGTCGGGGGATGCAGCTCGGATGCATGGCTTATTCGAGCGATCTCGAGTGAAGATATCCTTTTGGCGTCCCCACTCGGGTGGGATTTTCTGTGGAGGGCTCCAGCAAACGGTGATTATGACACGTGCATACATTTTCGTATTTGTACCTGTGTGTTTTGTTAAATCATTGTTGCTGTTTGTAGTGTTGTAATTCGCATTACTTTCGATGTTGTTTGTGAGTGTAATGTAGCTTTGCCTGTTATTGTATGTCACTAGATGTAGCAAGAACAGATTGGAAGAAAGGCCTGTGCGCCTAATTTCAATCCTTGATAAATAAAGTTTGTCAGTCAGTCAGTCAGTCAGTCTTCTTTAAACTCCTTAATTGCCTATTTGTGTCCAATTAACATTTGTGTTCTTCACTCGACTTTCGCACGGTCAGTGTGCAGTCTCGTCAGAAGCGGAATTCGTGATCACTGGCAGCGAAGGGGTTAATTGCAATAGGCAGAGATCCTTATTAGTCCACGGAGACTATCTTTGAGGACCTATGACAGGGGGGGATACAGGAGGGGGGGGGGAAGTCTGGAAGGGGGCCCAAATTAGCTCCTCCCCCCCCCCCCGCCCCCTCAGCCGCCGACTCCACTTCCCCAACACGCCCCCCCCCCCTCCCCACCCCGTACGTCAGATTTACAGACACGGACACACACGCGCGCGCACGCGCAAGCACGCACGCACGCACACACACACACACACACACAAACACACACACATAAACACAATAGTTTTAAAACCATGCAAAAAGGGATGAAATAACAAACGAGACTACAACACTAAAACACCTTTTAACCCACAAAGGCCAGACATACCACGACAGGATGTATATCGACCATGACAGATTAACCCTTATCAGTCGGAATACACAAGTGTGTGAAATAAGTTTGACTAAAATAGTTCAAGGGTAGTGCCAGAGTAGCTTGACGCCTCTAGGCGCCAAGCTATTCTGGCACTACCCTTTAACTAAAGCCATTGGTCTATATCCTTATCTGTAAGTACTATAATGTAGCTTGCATTTGGCAGTGTACAAATTTGAAGCTTTTAGACTCAGTATGGTGTGGGTTAAGGGCGGTGTAAGAATAGCTTGGCGCACATAGGCGCTAAGCTCTTCCGACATCACCTTTGAACTATAATAGTCGACATGTGTCTAGACCTGTGACAGAACTGAGTACACTGCGGGGCCCGCACATCAATGGTGTTAACATGCAACCTCGTCAGTGATATTTTGTCTTTTCTGACAGGTCACAGTCACAGTCTGTTGCCAGTCAAAGAAGTATGCCAATCTATTTTTTCCCTCGGCAAACAAAACTGGATGGGAGGAGAATCTTGCGGGGCTGCTTGATCGCAAAGTCCCTTGCATATTGCATTAGTAGAAAAACAACACCATGACTGGTAAATCCAAACTAGTGCCTTTTGTCAGTAATAACGCACAGAATCGTGGAAGCTTATGCGGCGGTGACAGGTAGTAAACTGATGTATGAGAAAGCAGACGGACGGGTTGTCTTGACAAAATTGTAAAGAAACAATGGCTGGGGATTAAATGGCACACAGCTATGTTTTATTTCTTCGGATAAAGCGATCGTCGCTACCTATGAGCCTCAGTATTCATTGCAGTAATACGGTTACAATGTGATTGTGAAAGCTAGAGAAGATTCACGTTGGCATCAAAAGGCTAAACTAACTTGAACCGGAATTGACATAAAGATGTGAGACTGTTGCGTAAGGCATCCGTTACTTTATCCTCGC
Organism: Semisulcospira habei; assembly: GCA_036245525.1. Classification (NCBI taxonomy): domain Eukaryota; kingdom Metazoa; phylum Mollusca; class Gastropoda; family Semisulcospiridae; genus Semisulcospira; species Semisulcospira habei. The sequence continues at coordinate 132,368,054 of BTPG01000008.1, forward strand.
CTCGGACAAAGACGGCCAGTGAAGTTCAATGATCCTTAACCCAATCTATTTCTAGTTTAAAAAAACAAATCATCTTGCGGTCCAGACGGCATCAGTACTCATTTTTTTTAAAAATTATCTCTGCCATTCATCGTTGAGTCACTAACATTCATCTACGATCTAGCCATTAGGCATAATGTATTTCCTAACGAATTAAAAAGAGCTAAGGTAATTCCTCTTCCTAAACGCAAAGACTTAATCAATTTAAATGAGTACAGGCCTATATCTATTTTATCATCAATTTCGAAACCACTTGAAAGACATATACATACTCATCTCCTCAATTTCCATGAACAAAATCATCTGATTAGTGTTGCACAATCCGGTTTTTGACCTTTACAGAGTACTCTAAATCACATTATTGATAAATGGCTCTCTGCCATTAATGACAATAAAGTATCAGACGCAATCTTTCTAGACCTTATCGGTCTTATCCTCCTGAAACAACTACCACATTATCACATTAACTCGAATACTGTTTCCCTCTTGTCTTCAAATCTCAAAAACAGAACACAGAAAGTACTCCTAAATGGCAAATTTTCATCAAACGGTGTAGTGACTTGTGATGTTCCATAGGGATCTATTCTAGGGCCTTTATTGTTTCTATTATTTATTAATGATCTGCCGCTGTGCAAATCTCACCCAGAGGCTGACGACACAACCGTACACACATCTAACAAGGAGCTAGCGAACATCAATGAGGTACTCCAGCAAAGCCTGGACGAAGTAGCTGACTGGTGCATTAATAATCACATGATAATTAGTATTCCAAAGACAAAGTTACAACACGCCAGAAACACCAGCGCGGACTACCAACTTTAACACTTACCTTAGATGGCCAACCTACAGAACAAGTAACTAAGCATCGCTTGCTGGACGTAACAGTAGACAACCAGTTAAACTGGAAACCTCATGTTGATAACGTATGCAAAACTTTGTGCAAAAACTTGTTCCTCTTGTTTCAGCCGTATAGTTAATCCTGACGTTTGCAAACTTTTCTTCCACGCGCATATCAAAACGCACTGTAATTACAGTTCCACTGTCTGGGACGGTTTCAGGCGAAGTTTATATGAAAAAAGTAAATTCTCTGTATCGTCGAGGTGTTAAACTCATACTTCCTGGACCCGCCCCCACAGTAAAAAAAATCAAATCAATTAAATTGCTGGCATTAAACATACAATTCGAATTTAATCGGTGTGTATTAATGTACAAGATTCTACACTAGAGAGCCCCACTCCATGGGCGAACTCTGTTTTCTGATAATTATAGACAAAACACGAGAAACAGGTCGCTCCACCTACCAAGAACAAGATTAGATATATATAAAACTAGCCTAGCTTTTTCAGGTGCAAAAGCATGGAATAATTTACCCCAGCATCTTAAGTCTATTTCTAAATTTAGTATTTTTAAGGATCGACTTTATCGCTTTTTACTTCTAAACTAATACCAAGATTCAATTCTTCTTCTATTAATGCTGTACTCTCAGAGACATGTTCTAACTACAAGATGACCTTCAGTTTATGTCGCTGTTATTATGGTTGTTTGTTTCGCCTTTTATGCTTTTCGTACACTTGGATGTTCTTTATATTACGTTTGGTTGGATTTTTAAATAATTATTTTATTGTGTTGCTCGATGTATATTTATGTGTGTAGAGTAGCGGAACAGTTTGTAAGAGAGGCATTCGCATGCCTAAAACTTTATCCTGAATAAAACGTTTCATCATCATCATCATCATCATCATCAGTAGTCAGGGGCAATTATTTGATTAACAGGTGACACAAGATGGTCTACCACATCCACAAAGCCGACCCCTCGCTTTCTGATTTGATAATTGCCTTGTCATCAGTCGTAGGCATATTCGCAGCCTGAGGATGGTACATGTGTATAGAGCATCAAAAGGTATGGATTTTCAGGAGCCCCTTTGCCTGCAGGGGCTCATGAAATTCTATGGTTCTACCGAGGAACCCGCTGTCAGCAGAGAATGAATTCTCACCCACAATTGGGGTGAACCAACACTCAACGATTTACAACATATGACTGACTCGGAGTAAGGATGCTGATGACATCACACAGTGAGAGACACTACTTTTCATGAGCCCCTTTGACTGCGGGGGCATTTGATACTTTATTCTGGCTGAAAGACTATGACGGGGTGCAGGTATTTTGTGCAACTAAGGTTATTTGACTAGTCTCGACATATTAGCCTCCCCCCACCCACCCACCCCACCCCCCCACCCCCCAACCCCCACTAATTCAGTACGCAAGAGGGGACAAGAAAGGTTAAGAGACTGCGTACCGTGATGAAAAGAAATCTCACCAACCAACCAGCCGCCAGTATAAAATTTATTTTAAAAATTAAACCAAAAAAATAAATAAATAAAAACCGTGACCAGCCAACCAGCACTAAAAAAAAAATAAAATAAAAAGGAGAAAAAAAAACCTTCCTATCCAACCATTCTCCACTTTAAAATACAAAAATTGCCAGGGCTGACAGGCCCTGGCCTCCTGCCCCCTGCCCGCCCGGCCCGCCCCCCTCCCTGATCCGCCCGCCATTGTATGGCTCTTGCTAAATAAAACCATTTTGTGCACACGTGGCTTGGACGGCTGGGGCTCTTAGGCTTTGAATTAACTAACATTTCACAATCATTACCAGCAGGGAAGGTATTACGAAATATTACGTGATATCGTCAGCACCGAGTTAACTAATCGCAAGTCGATGTTCGTTTGTTTTTGATTCTTTGTTTGTTGTTTGTTTGTTGTTGTTGTTTGTTGTTTTTTGTTGTTTTTTGTGTTGTTATTTTGTGTGTGTTAATAATAATTTTTAACCCGTTCAGTGCCAGTTGACGCAGATTGTGTTTCTGCAGTCTTCGCTAATTCAAAACAAAAAATCCCTAGCTGTCCCAGGCACATGGATTCATAATGGTGCCAGCAAGAGGCATAGATCCTGTGGGGACTCATAAGCATCTATACCTCTTGCAGTTGGCTGGTGTTCACATTTTCTCAGCGCTACCGACAGCCAAAGATTACGCTTATTCATTTGAACGGCCGGTGATATAACAAGTAAACAGATGTGTTGTAACAGCTATAGCCGAAAGATCCACTCGTGTGTACCCCAGGCTCCCCCTTCCCTCCCCGAGCAAACATTGCACGCCATCACACAACCACTCCACCACACGCACGCACGCACGCACGCACACACACACACACACACACACACACACACACACACACACACACACACACACACACACACACACACACACACACACACACACAGGAGTGGCCTCCCTTTGGACAAGCTAGTAGTACCCGTTTGTTAGGTCTCGGAATTTTTCGAGAAATATCCTGAAAATGCCAGTCGTCGGGCTTCCCAACGCTGTTGAGGGATTGCTAAACACCCTGCTAGCTGACCATTCCATTAAATCGTGGAAAATCGCCGGGGAAGGTGAGGACATGACTTTTGTGCTCAGGCTGTGTACGGCAGCAGAGCAGACCGGGACCGCCATCACTACACGCAATGGGCAGTGGCGACGTAAACCCCCAAGCCAGATGCGGCGTGACAAGAGGAGGGCCGAGCAACATCGGGCGAGACGGAACAACAACAGCACCCAAGCCCAAGGTACACAAGAATCACAGAATGATGACAACAACAACACAGAAACAAAGGCAAGTGACAATGACAAACACTTCAGTTTATTTGTGTCAACACCAGATACTGACCTACATTCCAACACAGTCACAGAGGCAACAGAGGACACACCACGCACCCCACGTGCTGTTCACGGTATTGACAATGACCTGACACAGTGGAATGTTGCGCAGGGGGCGTGTGCTACAGGTGTATCAAACGTTGAAAACCTGGACAGGACTGTGGACTATTTCAGTTTTTCCACTCCAGCATCTCAACATGATGATGTGTTTGACATCGAAAAAGAAGGAGAAGCAGCTGGTTATGACGTACACACTACTAAACTGTATGTGGCCGGAATCACAGAGAGGCTGACACAAAAACTGCTACGAAAACCAACCAGAAACATAAAGTTCAAGAATATTGTGTTTGACAGTGGACCCTCACAAGCTCAGCAGTTACTGCTGGGAGAGAGTGATGACATTATCATTGTGTATGACTGTCACAAGCATAGCGTGTTGAACTGGTTCATCAAGCACGCAAAAACAATACAGACAGAACGTTACTATTTGGACAGGTTACGTCAAGGTGGGTCTGTGGACAGACAGACACACCGTGATGACTTCGACATCATGGAGACAGACTTACATCTCCTGGCGACTTTGGTGCGACATCTCCTTGGATAACACTGCACAGTGCCGCTGCGTGACTGTCGGACTACACGCTGAAGCCCGTACACGAGTGACTATTAAATTGACTGAATCAGTTATGATATAATGAATTGTCGTGAATGACGTCGGTTTCCGCGTCGGTTCATTCGATCGTTTTTTTGTTCTGTGCAAATTGTACTCATTGTTCATATGGGCCTGATGGCCTGCAAAAACTGAAATAAATTTATTATTATTATTATTATTATTATTATTATTACACACACACACACACACACACACACACACATACACACACACACACACACACACACACACACACACACACACACACACACAAACACACACTCAACTGAGTACGCACACACGCACACTTAGACACACACACATGCTCCATGACAATGAAAAAAATGCCAACCCTGACCGAATGTTTCAATTTTTATCAAAGAGTTTGTAATTGCGTTAACAAATCAAATTGTCCTCTTTCACACAATGAAACACGAGACAAGACAGTTCTTCAGTAACGTCCGCGTTTAATCTAATTACACTGTTTTCATTAACTCATTCGAGATGTGCCGCCTCCGGATACGCGGCATAATCCGGGTATCCGGAGGCGGCACGTCTAGAATGAGTTAATGTATGTTCTGACACCTACACCCATTATTCTGTTGTTAAATCCAAAGTTTGTAAACGTTGAACATTATATTCAACTTAGGTTATTTACGACCTCCAAATTTCCAAACTTGTCAGAAAAAAATGACAGGGGGACCTCGCCCTCTCCCCCCCCCCTCCCCGCCCACCTCCCTCACCCGCCCCCTCCTTCCCCCCGCCCCCCCCCCCCCCACATATTTTTCTTTTGTTATATACAATTATTTCCAAGGGTTTGATTTAATGTGAGTAAATTTCAAAGAACAAGTGTTGATCGGTACATATGCATTTTTTTTACCCTTTGCGCCTCGGTAGCGGGTTTTGTCGCGATGATTCCTAACTGAATCATATCGCGACAAAAAGCGCTACCGACACTCAAAAGGTGAACTCATTCAGCCCGACGGCCGTATTTCCCAAATTTTGAAGGCGTCATCTAATGACTATGTACCAGTTGCAGGAGATAGATCGACCATGATAATTCAAGGGTTTTGCCAGATTAGCTTGGCGCCGACAGGCGCCAAGCTAATCTGGCACGACCCTTGAATTATCATGGTCGATCCATCTCCTGCTGTAGTGCGTCAGGGCTGAATGGTTAATGTGTTATGCCGACGTCGGAAACTGAAAGTCCGATAACTGTTCTGCCGCTTGAAGATGGCGGTTGTGAAACAGGCCAGTAAGAGGCGAAGATCCTCATGAGCCCAAGCGACTGCGGGGGCTCATGAGGATCTACGCCTCTTGCATTCTGATATTGGTCCCGGTGCTCCGACAATCAAAGGGTTAAAGCAATATGGCTTTTTGTTTCATACGACTTGGATCCGATTACAAAGACTATAGTTTTGTCGATGGCAGAGACTCTTGGGCGCTCTTGGGCATTTGGACGTTCATCTCCATGTTGGAAGCCGCTGTGATGGCATCAGGGTGTCTACGCTGGTGGACCGTCTGAGCGCTGAAAAAAAATACAATACATGCACTTACAAAAATAAAATAAAATAATAATAATAATAATAATAATAATAATAATAATAACATTATAAAAATAACATTATTATTATTATTATTATTATTATTATTATTATTATTATTATTATTATTATATAGCGCATGATACAGTCGAGGGGAGCCGGATGCCTCGGTGGTAGAGCGTTCGACTCTCGTCCGAAACGTCGTGTGTTCGAACCCAACCGTGGTCAAAATTTGTACCGGCCTCTTTCCGGTGCCCCGTCTTTCAAATCACGTTAGAGGTGGACAAAACACGTTAACCCCTGAACGTTTTTATACAGACGTTTTATCCTTAATGAAACCTGGCTAAGAGCGCTAGCACGAACCAACCCAATATGCATGTTTATAGGTGAGACCGCGCATTCACTCGCACAGTGGACATGAGTACATTTGCATGGTGCTAACGGCAAGCTCAAGAAAGCTACTGAGGTTTTTGAAATTTGAATCGTTCCCATTTGACACTTGACAAGTGGTAAAAGAGCAAGACCGGTCCCACCCAGGTATGCATCCGGTCACTCTGGTCCCGACGCCTCAAAATGTCCGACAGAAGAATGTGAAGCACTCGGGGGCGTTTCGATCGGTATTCGTAGTTAGTAACTACAGGCTCCGATTTACTCATCAGGGAACCGGCCTACAATTCTCAGTCCATTTCTTGTTGTCTTCCTCCCAGTGTGTCGCATTTAAATCCTTACATAAGGACACGTTATCCGTGTAGTCCATGCATGTAACTGTAGTCCTGACGCGGCATTATTGATGTCCAGTATGGTCGCTTTCAAACCCTTGCAGTATTCCTGACGCGGTGTTATAGATGTCTAGTATGAACGCTTTCAAATCCTTGCAGTATTCCTGATGCGGTGTTATTGATGTCAAGTATGATTGCTTCAAATCCTTGCAGGGTCCAGTCTTGTGTCGGGATCCGATTGTATCGCTGCGTCTTCTGTTCCCTCGGCGCTTGTGCCTGTCCGTTCCAAGATCATTTCCTGCTCAGCGGGGCTTAGCCGCGATAAGATACAAGGAACCGTTGGGCGGAGTTTGCGTGTATCGACGTGGGAGTCAAATTCTTTGTTTATTAATCCGTCCGTTTTGACGGATCAATCCCAGACTGAGTGGTGTTGTTGTTGTTGTTGATTCTCCGTGTATTCGTGTTTGTAGACGATGCCGGTTGTTTGTGCGGCTGTGTTGCCTTCCATACGACAGACTAGTGTTTCTAGTATTGTCCTCTGTGTAGGTGGTACGCAGTGTTGCCGTGGTGCATATCTCACAGTTGATGCTTTAAAATCAGCTTATTGTTGTAGCTGTTGCTGCTGTTTTGGTGTGGCTGTCGTTTCGTTGATTGCCGCTGTTGTTGCCGTTGGCTTGTTGGGCCGCCTGAATTGTATACCGTTTCATGGTGGTAGGTCAGTGCCGGGTTTTGTCGTTGTAGAAGGGCCTTCAATTCTTCGAGTGCTTCACAGAATAGTTGGCCTCGCTTGTTGCGAGCGTTCCAGTCCTCCTTTCACTTGTGTGCGCTTTAGAACGAGTTCTTTGTGACCAGTGTTGCCTGGTGTTGTAGATTAAAGTTGGTGCTGCGTAGTTTTGTGGTCGGTGTGAAGTAGACAATGTCCGTTTCCTCTATTCTTAGTCCGTGTTGTAGACAAAGTGGCTTGCCTTTCTCGTTGGCGGGAGGTAAGTCTTTTAGCAAACAGTATGACGTCATAGCGTGTAGCGATTCATGACAGATGTCACTTCAGTAGAGGGTTTTGCCGTGGGGGCTGCAGGGCCGATTGGTGGCCTCAGTTGAGTAGCTGGCTCACACGTGTCTTGTTAAAGTAGCAGAAAAAAAGGATCGCAGTGTAGTTTGTCGCTTGTTCTAGCTTGTCGATCGTGTGGTGTTAATTGGTGATTTTCGTTCCATCCACATTTTCTCAGGTGTGGGGAGTGCGTTCCAACCACCCTATTATAGGTGTGGGCGGAGTAGGTCTCAACCACCCTATTATAGGTGTGGGAGTGGGTCTCAACCACCCTATTATAGGTGTGGGAGTCGGTCTCAACCACCCTATTATAGGTGTGGGAGTGGGTCTCAACCACCCTATTATAGGTGTGGGAGAATGGTCGAAGAGCTCCTTCTTGCTTGTGGTTTCTTGGTTGTATTCAGTCGTTCCATCCACCCTTTATCAGGCGTGGGGAATGGGTCTCAACCACCCTGTTTCAGGTGTGGGAAACCATCGATGACTTCTCTTCTTCCTTGTAGTTCTCCCTTGACATAGATGTCTTGGGTCTTGATCGCCGTTTCTGGCGGAGTTAGATCTGGCAGCTGTTGTTTTCTTCGTCGTGTCGCTTCGAATGAGGCTTTGCTGGGTGTGAGGGCAGAGCGGCTTAGTGCAGCGCGCGTGCCGATGACGTATGGTCGAATCTCATTGGTCGGCTGTCGCGGTCGGACTGATCGCCCGCTGTCCGTGTGAGATAGCGTCTTGTGACCTTGGTTGCAGGTGGAGTCTATCTTCTATGTCGGCCGGTCCATTTTTGTGGTATGCTATATCTCTGTTAGCCGTATAGACGTGGGGATGAGAGGTAGTTGTCTGTTGATGGTGTATATCTGGATGCTTAGAGTAAACATCTGTCATGACACGTCCGTCTTCCGTAAGTGTTTGCTAGAAAGTGAGCTAGCTGGATTGCTCTTCTACCGGCACTGATATGAGCTATCTCCTCTTATTTAAGAGGCGCTCTCTGCTTCGTTGAATCAGTGTTCCGATCCCCTCAGGACGGTGAGCCTGAGGTTGGGGTTGTGTGCATTGAAGCGTGGCCACTCTAAACGGTGCGCGCGTGGCCGGGACCGATAGCGGTGGCGTCATCCTGATTGCATCATCACTCTGGCCGCGAACCGCTGTATTACGCTTAGTCCCTTCGTGTGTTTTGTCGATTCAATCTTGATGGTCCAGTGGAACAATGAAGATGCGATATTTTTCCTGTTCGCACAGTCCGAGTGAAAGGAGAATGAAGTGGGCATAATATGCCAGGGTTTGAAAGCGAGGCGTAGGTGAAACCAAAAGTGACCGGTTTTGCACATTGCTGAGGATAGCAAACGACCCTAAAAAAATCGGGTGGCTATTCACGGGTCCTAGTCAGGTCGGTGCTACGCACCTTCAGATCAGTGGTAAAAGAGCAAGACCGGTCCCACGCAGGTATGCATCCGGTCACTCTGGTCCCGACGCCTCAAAATGTCCGAGCAGAAGAATGTGAAGCACTCGGGGGCGTTTCGATCGGTATTCGTAGTTAGTAACTACAGGCTCCGATTTACTCATCAGGGAACCGGCCTACAATTCTCAGTCCATTTCTTGTTGTCTTCCTCCCAGTGTGTCGCATTTAAATCCTTACATAAGGACACGTTATCCGTGTAGTCCATGCATGTAACTGTAGTCCTGACGCGGCATTATTGATGTCCAGTATGGTCGCTTTCAAACCCTTGCAGTATTCCTGACGCGGTGTTATAGATGTCTAGTATGAACGCTTTCAAATCCTTGCAGTATTCCTGATGCGGTGTTATTGATGTCAAGTATGATTGCTTCAAATCCTTGCAGGGTCCAGTCTTGTGTCGGGATCCGATTGTATCGCTGCGTCTTCTGTTCCCTCGGCGCTTGTGCCTGTCCGTTCCAAGATCATTTCCTGCTCAGCGGGGCTTAGCCGCGATAAGATACAAGGAACCGTTGGGCGGAGTTTGCGTGTATCGACGTGGGAGTCAAATTCTTTGTTTATTAATCCGTCCGTTTTGACGGATCAATCCCAGACTGAGTGGTGTTGTTGTTGTTGTTGATTCTCCGTGTATTCGTGTTTGTAGACGATGCCGGTTGTTTGTGCGGCTGTGTTGCCTTCCGATACGACAGACTAGTGTTTCTAGTATCAAGTTGTCCTCTGTGTAGGTGGTACGCAGTGTTGCCGTGGTGCATATCTCACAGTTGATGCTTTAAAATCAGCTTATTGTTGTAGCTGTTGCTGCTGTTTTGGTGTGGCTGTCGTTTCGTTGATTGCTGTTGTTGCCGATGGCTTGTTGGGCCGCCTGAATTGTATACCGTTTTGGTGGTAGGTGCCGGGTTTTGTCGTTGTAGAAGGGCCTTCAATTCTTCGAGTGCTTCACAGAATAGTTGGCCTCGCTTGTTGCGAGCGTTCCAGTCCTCCTTTCACTTGTGTGCGCTTTAGAACGAGTTCTTTGTGACCAGTGTTGCCTGGTGTTGTAGATTAAAGTTGGTGCTGCGTAGTTTTGTGGTCGGTGTGAAGTAGACAATGTCCGTTTCCTCTATTCTTAGTCCGTGTTGTAGACAAAGTGGCTTGCCTTTCTCGTTGGCGGGAGGTAAGTCTTTTAGCAAACAGTATGACGTCATAGCGTGTAGCGATTCATGACAGATGTCACTTCAGTAGAGGGTTTTGCCGTGGGGGCTGCAGGGCCGATTGGTGGCCTCAGTTGAGTAGCTGGCTCACACGTGTCTTGTTAAAGTAGCAGAAAAAAAGGATCGCAGTGTAGTTTGTCGCTTGTTCTAGCTTGTCGATCGTGTGGTGTTAATTGGTGATTTTCGTTCCATCCACATTTTCTCAGGTGTGGGGAGTGCGTTCCAACCACCCTATTATAGGTGTGAGAGTGGGTCTCAACCACCCTATTATAGGTGTGGGAGTGGGTCTCAACCACCCTATTATAGGTGTGGGAGTCGGTCTCAACCACCCTATTATAGGTGTGGGAGTGGGTCTCAACCACCCTATTATAGGTGTGGGAGAATGGTCGAAGAGCTCCTTCTTGCTTGTGGTTCAGTTGTATTCAGTCGTTCCATCCACCCTTTATCAGGCGTGGGGAATGGGTCTCAACCACCCTGTTTCAGGTGTGGGAAACCATCGATGACTTTCTTCTTCCTTGTAGTTCTCCCTTGACATAGATGTCTTGGGTCTTGATCGCCGTTTCTGGCGGAGTTAGGGCTGGCAGCTGTTGTTTCCTTCGTCGTGTCGCTTCGAATCTTGCTTTCCTACCACTAAGTTGATACCAAAGTGGTGGGGGAGGAAGAGATCAGAACTACAAGAAGAACCCTCACGGTGGAAGAACGTGACCCTCCACGGTCCAGGTAAATGAACTCACTCAGCAACGACTCACTACTACAAGACATGGATCCAGCATGATAGTTCAAGGGTGGCGCCAGAATACCTTTTCGCCTGTGGGCGCCAAGCTATTCTGGCACCAGCCTTGAACTGTCATGCTCGATCTGTCTATAGAATTGTAATGCAGTCCTTCAGAGGGCAACTTCAAATGTGTGGATTTCGGCAGTGGGGCAGAATGGGTTAACGGTGCCACTTACTAGGAGAGAAAAAACAGACGCCGAACATCACAAAACCGGTATTGGTGGAAGGCACATTAACGCAGCGCCAAGGACCGCCCAGCTATTCCATACACTTGAAGAAAAAAAACCAATTTAAACTTCTTCTTTTTTTTTTATTTTTTTTTTAATGAAGCACGTGAGATATGCGGTGTCAGTTTAGCAAAAAAATTGATCATAAACCAGGTTTCTTAAAACATTCGAGTGCGTTCTGACACGTTTTAATGGGTAGCGTCTCTTGAAAGCGAAGTGTATTCAGGCTTTATGGGCGATCAACTAATAAGGCACTGAAATCGAGATATTATGGTCAACCTATATCCCTTAGGCGGGATGGAAAAAAAAAAACTGTTTCGCGCCTAAGTCAACACAAAACAAAAAAGTAAAAGAAACAACAACTAGACGTCTCAATTACATTGATTCAAAGTGGTATCGTGTCAGCAAGAGGCATTGATCATCATGAGCCCCGGCAACTGCGATGCCCATAAGGATCTATACCTCTTGAAGCTGGTTGGTGTTCAAAGTTTCCGTTAGTAGTCAATGGCGTTAAAATGAGCAAAGGAAAACAAAAAGAAGAGAATGCGAAATAGAATGCAACAGTAGGCACGGCGCCGAGACTTATTAATTTACGTTGACAGTTTATTTTCTTTTTTAACTCATTCAGTCCCGACACACCACAGCAAGATATGGCTTGACCTTGATAGTTCAAGGATGGTTGAAGGGTAGTTCAAGGGTGCCTATAGGCGCCAAGCTATTCTGGCACCACCCTTAAACTATCATGGTCGATATGTCTCCTAAATTGTAATGTGGTCCTCAGAGGAGAACTCCGAAGTGTGGGTATTTCAAACCTTGGACACAAAGAGTTAATCATTTCGGTCTACGTACAAGTCGGCCATGACTGCCCAAGGGCTGTGCCTTTGCTGCGCCAAACTAACCAAGCACAACCCTTGAGCTCGTATTGTCGATCAATATTCCGTATAGAAAAAAAGTGAAGCTTACATAAAGAGAGTGGAGGAAAAGACAAAAGAAGCGAATGCCAGATAGAATGGCGCCGTAGGCACAGTGTCCAGTGAAGACTTATACAGGTAGTTGGTAGCGTTGCTTCCCGCAAACCAGAACACCTCCTCCGCCGCCAGCATGATAGCAAACGTAGATGCTAGAAAAGAGAATTGCGATTGTGCAAGTAAAAAAGGTTGCCTGAGTCAGTGTCAGTCATGTGGCACATTTTTGTCTGTGAAAGTAGAATGGTGCCACATGAAGGTATACAACAGACAGTGTCTTTTGAAGCTAAGGCCCAAGCCATCACATGCATGGGATGATCGTTGCGTAACAGATCAACTCTATAATGCATGTAGTCGGCAATAGCACGTTCGTGCAGGTGATCGATCACACAACGATCATCGCATGCCTGTGCGATACAGACACAATGTGGCAGGCAATGTACGCAGATACACATAGCGCAAAAGGCTATCGGGCCGACGTCGGCCGCCGTTGGCCAGCGCACGGCCGTGCGCGGGCGAATGGCAGCCGACGTCGGCCCGATGACCTTTTGCGCATTGGGAAGTGATATGTAGAATATTGCGACTGGCTGCATTTGATTTTACCTTACGAGCATTGTTGACACTTGGGTCCCAAATGTATCGAGTGGATAATTATTATTCAGGATTTAAAAAAAAAAAAAAAAACGTTGACAACACTCGCAAACTTGTCCAAATTCTTACTTTTCCTACTGATTGGTCCAAGACAGGCTTATTTTAATAACTGTACAGATGCATGCTATCAAATGTACAATAATAAATACAGAACAAATCTCACCTAATGCACTGCGTCCAATCAGACGAGAGGTAAGGGCTTTCGCCATAGACACCGTTAGGTCCCCTGGTACAGCGATCAACGGAACTGCACACACGGTAAACTACTGGCCCCTTACAATGATCACGAGAAATAGATCTATTTAAAGTAATGAGAATGGGCCAGGACACCTTTTACTCGACATGCATTTTGTGTAAGAGGTGTCCTGGCCAATTGTTGTCGTACATTAACTTTATGTTGGAGGAGACATGACACTGTTAAGAGTTTGAGAGAAACTTTAGATGCCTTGTTAACGACTATGAAGTTTTTGTTGGTTGCGATGATTATGAATGTGATATTAACCCCTTCGCTGAGAAACGGCACCTCACGAGGATCTATGCCTCTTGCTGACAGCATTTTGTACCCATGCCTCTTGGTCTGCTGGAGCTCTTTGGCGTTGAATTAACAAAGGTACATGTATTAGAAACATAGTCTGCGTCTACTGGCAGTGAAGGGGTTAACTCGTTCGAGACATGCCGCCTCCGGATACGACGGCGACGACAGGTTGCTGTTAATGTTGACATTAATGTCTCTGCTGTTGGAGATACTGCACAGGTCTTTTGTGAGTATTACTATAATGATGAGAGTGATGATTATAATAATGACAGATGTGAGGTCTATGTTTATGATGTTGCTGTTTCTGCTGCTGATGCCAACGTTGACGTGTCTTACCTGCCCAGAAGACCCACGTCTGACGGACGGTGGACAGCAATAACGTAGCGGCGGCGTGGAACAACAGCCCCACGGCCGCTATGGTGGACTCAGACAGGTGAATCTTGCGCCACACCCACAAGACAGGAATGGCAAGGAGGCCCTTGACACGGTATTCACTGTCGAAGTACCCGAGCTAACAGACAGTGCCAAATGTTTTAGCTGCACAAGGTGAAAGATGACCACATTTTGATGGACCAACGTGTCTAAATAACTTTCAATGAAAAGCCTAACAAAGAAAAAATCGCTTAGTGAGGTCAATTACTACACAATTTATTAACCTTTTACAAAATTAATAATAAATAATAATAATACTTGGGGCGGTCCGTGGCGCAGTGGTTAAGGCGCCTGCCACCAATGCCAAAGGTGCGCGGTTCGATACCGGGTTCCGGCGTTGGACTTTTCTCCTCTGGTAAGTGTCACCGTTAATTCGGGCGGACCTTCGGGGGTTCTTTCTCCGGGTACTCCGGTTCTTCCACCCCCCCCCCCCCCCCCCCCCATCTTTGGTACCGGTCTCAGGCCACTTTACAAATTTCAAATACAAGCGATCAAAAATCTCTGTAACTTCAGTAGCTGACTGGCCCTTCGTTTGTCTTGTACTGTGTTTGTCTTAAATGGCGTAAATCCGTGTCTGTTTCGTGAGTGTGTGTGTTGGGTTTCAGGCGCGGCGCTTTGAGTCGATTTCCCCAAAATTGAGAAAAAGCGCCTATATAATAACGGTATTATTATTATTATTAAAAAATTCACCGCGTACCTTTCGTTTGCCAGATGAGGAACTGGGCTTTCGAATATTAATTGTTATTAAGAGGTTAACTGGGCAAAACTGAGCCTTGGAAGGTTGACGGAGATCGCATTAAGGATTGTAATCCAAAGCCGGAGGCTTCAAGCTTAATCAGTTGTGTGCTTCACGTAGAATGTGTGTTTGACGTAGAATTGAAAACTGTGTGTTTAAACCCATAAAGCCCTGAGATGCTACAGCACGTGGACTGATCATGATAGTATGCGCCTGTAGGCGCCAAGCTATTCCGACACGACCCTTGAACGTATCAAAGTCGACCCATTGCGCAAAAGGCCATCGGGCCGACGTAGGTCGCCGTTGGCCCGCGCATGGGCGTGCGCGGACCAAACTGGCTGCCCACGTCGACCCGATGGCCTTTTGCGCACTGGGGGCCTGTCCCCAGAACTGTGACGTAGACCTCTTCTACAATGGATGACTGCATCCTCAGGATAAAACTGTATATTATGTGTACTGGTCTATGTTTGGCCTGACGGGTCCAGGCCTAAGGGGAACAACAATTATCAGCGCATCTCAAACACACAAAGGGAGGCTAACTTATACGTATTGTATTCATCTGATTACCATGACAGCGCTAAAGCAAAACGGAGGACTCATCTGGTAGGTGCGTAACACTTCAATCTCATCCACAAGAGAGAAGATGGAGAATAGAAGACCTAAGTTGACTAGCAGCAGAGACAGTCTCTTTCTCGGATTCTTAGTGGCACGGAGGATGGTTCTGTAGAAACGAAAAAATATACGAACATTAGACTGTTGGAAGCTTTTGAGGACTGTTTGCCTGACATGATATAATCGAGTAATTCTTGTCACAGATTTGTCCCAACTTCCGTTTCTCGTGTGAAGAGGACAAGAAGACCTGTTCAGAGCAATCACAGTTTGTGCAAGAAAAAAATAAGTGACATTAAAGACAGGTGCTCTTTCAAGAGCAGTCTTTAAGTGCTAAAGCGTTCCCTGTCATAAAAGACCAACAGGTGGTTGCAGCCACGTAAATGACGATCTTCAGTTCATCACAAGCGGTCTCTCATAAAAGTGGTCGCTCAAAACAGGTTCTGGTGTTTCTTCTTAATACTGTATGTCTACAGGCACTACATGTATGTGTTTGTTTGTCTGCTTGTTTGTGCCAGGTCTGCGTCTTTGACTGTAGTCAAAACCTTACCACTTCCAGGGTGCACTGGGTGTCAGTGAAAATTCTTCTTCGGCTTGAATTCCGAAAAGAGATCGCGACTATTACAGATACACTGTTCATTAGCTTGACGTTTCTAGATACTGCATGACTCCTGAGCCTACATTGTTGACTCGGCATCAGCCCACATTGACTCTTCAGCCCACACTGGTTGTCTCCCTTGATTCGAGGGAGACAACCAGCGTGCGTCGAACCAACACGGTCAAAAAATCTTTGCTCTGACCAGTAAAAGATGCATTAAGCGTATTTCCTATTCACCTGAGCGGAGCGATGAAACCGGCACTTTTCTTCTGCTCGCCCGTCTCCGTGACGAAGACAAAGGCGAACACGAAGGTGCATATTCTCAGACCCATAACGATAATCAGGGTGTAGAAGAAGCCGGCATACTGGATGATGTATCCTGTGGCAAAGGCGATTGCGCTGGAGGACAGTTTTCGCAACACGTCCAGCATCACGATCTGAAACCGTTCTGATATATATACACTGACGAGCAACAGAAATGCGGCATTTTCGTGTTTCGAATGATTCCAAAAATGTCGCATTTCTTTTGCTCTTCGTTATATATTATACTGACGAGCTAAAGAAATGCGACGCAATCTGAAAATGTTCTGACATACACTGACGAGTTAGACAAATGCAACACGATCTGAAAATGTTCTGTGATACAGTGATGCGCAAAAGAAATACGACACGATCTGCAAACGTGCTGAGATATACTGACTAGTTAAAGAAATGCGAAACGTTTTTACTTTTTTCCCCTCCCTCCCCCCCCCCCCACCCCCTAGTCTCAGGCTATGTATCTAATGTATATAATTGTTGTTTGTCTATAGAAGTAGCAACGGCAGATGTGAAAAATGACATTGCCTCTGGCTCTGTCAATATCTTTACCGTTGTCAAATGAAGATTCATTGATTCAACGACTAAAGAATTGCGACACTATCTAAAAATGCTCTGATATACTGATGAGCAAAAGAAACACGATCGAAATGGTCTGGATCAGGATCAGGATCAGGATCAGAAACTTATATATAACGTCTGTTAGCTCATTGGTGATTTTAGATCCCAAATTTGTATATATATATATATATATATATATATATATATATATATATATATATATATATATATATATATATATATATATATAAATCAACTAAACACACTATTATATATATCAAATAATAGCAATAATTAACATCCATACACACACAAATTACTTATTATAATAGTTTACCCACATACTATGAATTATTATATTAACCATTGGAATGGCAATATTTCCATGTAAGATGTCATACAAATTTTCTACTAATTTTCTGACATGGTCTGAAAACGTTTGCGTATGTATAATATACTGACCAGCATAAGAAATGCGGCATACAAAGACTGAGTGTTCCCCATGATTCCATAATGTTGCATTTATTTAGCTCGTCAGCATATATAATGGATGTAGCTTCATCATTGTTTCCGATGGTTTCGATAATACCGCATTTCCTTTGAACGGCATGATAGTTTTGCAAGCGTCAGAAACCATAACAGCAAAGAAATTATGAGATACGCCATCGCCGTCATTCATTGTCGTCATCATCATCGCCACTATCGTCATCGTTGTTGTCGTTGTTGTCATCATCATCAACATCATTATCGTGACTGTAGTCGTTGCTGTCAGTGTCGACATCGTCATAATGGCCTGCCTGTCTGGTCTGACTTCAGCCTGATTATTCCCACCAACGACAAAAACTGACAACAGCAATACCAGAAAACTTGTGATTCTGTAAATTATACGAGTATCACCAACGGAATAAGATCAACGATGAGAATTGTACATACATGAAACACCACTCGACTGCTAGAGACGTAGAGTCGCAGTCGCGAGGGCTCATGTGGCTCTTTGTCCCTTGCTGTTCTCAATTATGTTTGTATGCCTCAGGGAGACGGGGTTTGCAGGCAATAAAGGCTTTCAACAGCATGAGTCGTGATTCAATTTCAATGTAGCCCGTCCTTGTGCTAATTTATTATGAGAGCCAAAGAAAATCACTGGGGCTACTTCGGGGTTAGATTTAAACCGCATCACTTCCTGGAAAATGCAAACACCACAAATCTGCAAGAGGCAAAGAAACTCATGAGCCCCCGCATCTGCGGGGGCTCATGAGGTTCTTTGCCTCTTGCTGACCTTTTTCATATTCTTGTTCCTTGAATTGATATGATCATTTGATATTGAATTTGTCCTGCTTTTAAAGACATAATTTTGCGTCCACTGGCAGGGAATGGGCTGGCACTCTGGCACTAAAATGGTAGCATGTACAACACGCAAAACGTATGAACCGAACAAAACATGGAAACGCGACGGGAACTGTGCATATAAGGGACCTTGAATGTCCTGGAGTGCTCTCTAGACATGTCCAGGTCGTTCTCGGCGTCGTCTTTGCCTCTGTCGCCTGGCTCCACAGTCTTGTCCTCGTTGTTTCCAGACCGGGTTCCATCTTTCTTATTCCCGTGTGTATCGGAAATGAGGGCGTATCCGGCAAACGCCATGCTGACGTTCCCGCCAGCGGCAGAGTAGATGAAGTATCCGATTAGCGTGAACCCGTAATGATGATTCATCCTGAAAACAAGGTGAAGCTTTTTTCCAGTACAGAAACGGTAGGGTCCAACGT
Organism: Semisulcospira habei; assembly: GCA_036245525.1. Lineage (NCBI taxonomy): Eukaryota > Metazoa > Mollusca > Gastropoda > Semisulcospiridae > Semisulcospira > Semisulcospira habei. The sequence goes on from BTPG01000008.1 coordinate 132,386,562, forward strand.
AATTATAATAATCAACATCATCATCAACAACAACAAAAACAACAAACAACATCGCGGTCATCATCATCATTATTATAATCATCATTATCATCGATGTCATCGTCGTCGTCATCATCATCATCATCGTCGTCGTCGTCGTCGTCATCATTATCACTATCACGTTCAACAAATTAACACAATATTTTCTCAATAGCGAAAGGAACGCAGTCTAAAATGAGTGAGAGAAAACGTCCACATGTCGGTTGTAGAAGGTGGATCGACCATGACATTCGAAGGGTCAGCTCCACTCGTTTTATCATGGGAACTTCTGTTTTGAGGCGGCAGGGCTGAATGTGAACCAGAACATTTTTATTGTCATTGTATGTGCAATGTTAATTGGACAACAAGATATTCAGGTTCATTAGTTCTTTTAATCCAGTTCATTTAAATCCAGTTAAGTGCAGTTCCATTTAACCCCTTCGTTGCCAGTGATCACGAATTTCGCGTCTGCAACGGCTACACACTCAGCAACATTAGCGTGAAGAACATCGGTGTACAGGGGGCAAAAGTAGACATAAAGAAAACAGAACTGAAATAGACATAAATCCTCATGTGACCCTGTGACGGCGGGGACAAATAAGGGTTTATGTCTCTTGCAGCTGCGTATCGTTCGTCTTGCTCCGGCCGGCGGTTAAGGGGTTAACACCCACCAAAAGCAACACCACCACCATCAGCAACATTACAAACCTGACGACAACAGCGACGATGATGCAGTCGATGAAAGATGAGAAGAAAGGAAAGAGGAAGATGAATCGGCGCCCTATCTGGTCTGACCTCATTCCGACAACCAGGGCGCACGTGATCATGGGCACAACTCCTGTGTACATCTCGTACAGCGTCCATTGCGTTGTTTCGGCTGTTATTTTGTTCTCAATAGCCTGAAATACAGATTTGTGCTCATCTCGAATACGGTTTACTCTCGACAGCTTGACAATATACAACAGTATTTATTGATAAACAGTAAGTTCACTGTGTACTGTCAGTATAAAATACAGACGATAAAAATACGTCCTATCATAGTATAGTATAGTATATCATTGTAATAATAATAATAATAATAATAATAATAATAATAATAATAATAATAATAATAATAATAATAATAATAATAATAATAATAATGAGTATTAATCTTAATCCAAAGCTCTAAGCGCTTACAATCTGTAGATAAAAATAAAAATACAATGACATTTGCACATAACAAGCAAAACACAATATTTGAACACACCACAATTAAAGCGAAATAAACAACAATGCATACATAATATGTTCTAATAAACATTCAATCTAAACAAGGAGAATTACAGAACTACAACTAGGGCATCAAACACTGGCACATTACATTATAAGAAACGCTATTTTAAGTGTCACAATCCAACCTGTACGTCGGGGGGTACTTCAACGCCACATCCACTCGTTGTGTTATACTTGGCCAGTTCATCAGCGTACATGGCGTGGACGTAACGATACTTGTACTGGCCGCGAACAGCGAAACCCAAACCGTCCATCATCGTTGCCATCATTATAGTAATCAAAAACGCGTGACGTTGTAGGAAAGTGCGGCGAGACTTGTCGTCATCTCCTGGAGAGGTGGACTTCTCTGCGCTGAGAGCACCATTTTTGGCGACTGAACTCTTCTGCGTTTTCTTCTCGTCCACGCTCAGAGAAGTTCCATTTCCGTCCCTCTCCGTAAAAGCCATTTGTGCGGTCGCGGTTGGTAGCGCACTCAGCTCCCACTTCAAACTAAAGTAACGACGATGATAGTTTAAGGGTAGTTCACGAGTAGTTAACATCAAGGGTAGTTCGTTAGTTATTAGTCATTTAACCTCCGTATGTCCCAATTTGCAGATGTTATCAAACGACTGTGTACCAATTGCAGGAGATGGATCGACCATGATAATTCAAGGGTAGTGCCAGATTATCCTGATGGCGCCGAGCTAATCTGGCACAACCCTTGAATTGTCATTTTTGATCCATCCCCTGCTGTAGGACGTTGAGGTTAAATGGGTTTAACGCGGAGCACGCGATTAATGCCATCTCACGGCTAACTTCGAGGTTAGTTTGGCGTATTCTGGTAGTTCCAGCGTGATGCCAGATTAGCTTGACCCTTAACCTAATAGCACAGAGTAGTGCTCACTTACATTGGCTCCCCAGGCGTCAGGCGGCTAATATGGAGTTACACTTTACAGGGTAGTTACCAAATATGCATGCAAGTAACAAAGGCGACACGCTACTTTAGTTCTACACTTGAACTTCGCCGTGACATGGTGAATTGGCTTTTGTTGCCTGCTCGGCGTTAAACCATAAAAACTAACAAACTAAATACACTTGAACTATTTTAGTGTCAGTCGTCAAGCCGATGCGGCACTACTGATTTGCTTGCACTAGATATTATTTGCTATGCTGATGAGTTTCACATCCACGATTACTTGCGCTGAGCCGTGAAGTGCCTAAACTAGCCTGCTTCCCTGCAGACAAAAGACTCTTGGGCCGACGTCGGCCGCTGTTGACAAGCGCACGATTGTGTGCGGAGCATTTGCGGGTGACGTCGGTCCGATCTCCTTTTGCACACAGAGTTGGCTTTGAAGTTAAACCTGTCAAACCTGTCAAAATCCAAGTAACCGTTTACTGTCTTGTTCACCTATGTCGGTGTATGCAACGAATGTCCTTATGTATTCTGAAATTGTCCGGTGTTGTATTATATGTTTATCTATAAACGACAAAGTGCGTTTCAGCTTAATTAGTACGCACTGTGTTAGGTAATAATGAATCAGGTTTCTGGTACTTTTTGGCTTCTGCTTTTCTGTCCCCAGATTAACTTTAATCGGGTGGCTTTCAGGGTACCAGCCAGTGGATGCAAAATTATGTCTTTGAAAGCAGGGCAAATGCAACACTGAATAAAATTATTCTCATCAATCTAAATTACAGGGATATTAATAGGGTCAGCAAAAAGCGATGAACTCCATGAGCTCCCGTATCTGCGGAGGCTCATGAGGTTCTTTGTTTTTGGCAGTTGGTGGTGTTCTCATTTTTCCGGCAGTGAAGGGGTTACGGGTATCTGCCAACTAAAGGAAAAAATCTCCAAGCATATATAGCACGACATGTTCCAAGATAATGTACTATTTTTGACCTCAGTTACATATCACAAGAGGTCCAACTTGTACCGTTCATTGGTTTACCCCTAAACTGCCGGGGCAAGGCCAAAGCTACCCATCTGCAAGAGACATAAATCCCCATGAGCCCCCGCGACTGCGGGGGCTCATGAGGATTTATGTCTCTTGTTAGTCCTGTGTTCTTTGCATCCCTGTTTGGTCCAATTTTCATCCGTGTTCTGGACGCGAATGTCGGTCAGTGTGCAGTGGTTTTAGACGCGAAATCCGCGTCTACTGACAGTCAAAGGCCGGTTGAAAGAAATGCGAACATCACTCAAATGCAAGCTAGCGCAAAGATTCCATGAGTTCAAGCAGGAGCGGGGGCTCATGGCGTTCTTTGCCTCTTGCTGTCCCCATTTACCCCATTTATACCATTGATTTTCCTTAAATTGAGGACGTCATTTGGTGATGATCTGGCCATAGTTCCGAAGAGGTAAATTTGTGACCGCTGTGGCAATGAAGTAGGGAAAAAAAAAACACTTATTATTAGTACAGGTACATTATCCTATACTATGCACCAGAAGTTAACGATCACCTCGATTTTAAGGTGTCAATTTTAAAAGGTCACAATTTCATCAAGTCAACTAAACTGACCAAACAATCTTACTTGTTTAGTTGATCTTTCTCAAGTGTTGGTCCTGTAGCAGAAAGAGATCTAGACCAACTTCCGTTTTTTTAACAAAAGCTCTTGCTGATACACCAAATGAAGGAAAACTCGATCAATTGCCACGCTTACTACAGTACGGATTAGTCAATATGGCCAACTAAACATGTAAGACTGACCATTTTGACATGGAGAATGCGCATACATTAATAGTTCTGTATAAAGAGCGGTGTTTACACGACACAGAGACAATTGGCCATACCAGTCCAAGAATAAAATCACTCTGTTGACAACAAAGATGTTCTGGTGTGGGTACAAAATGGCGCCCCCTCATCTGCCAACTTAAACTGCACACCCGGGTATAGGTTATGTAAAAGAGAGACCACCTTCCACCAGACTTATAGCCACAAAAAGACAGGGTGGACAAATTCATAAAAACGTGTCTCATAGACTCAAACGGAGACAGCAACGTCGATCAGAGAGCACGACCAAAAATTGTTTTCGTTATAGCAACAGATTACAGATTATCAAAAGTCATATGCATTCACTTATGTTGTCCAGTTGGCCGTCCTGCAGCAGAAGCAGGGCGAGAAAACTGCACAGAATGTATGTTCAATCTGCCGCTTCAGATGGACAGATCACGAGCACAGTCAGGCACTAATCAAGAATAAATCCATAGCACAATGGAAGCTGTATCTTATGGTTTGAATGTGAAGGCTTCCCTGAAAGTAACTTTTGTACTAAGGACAAAAAACAAAAGAAGACGTGTCCCGGGGAAGTGTAATAAGGGGGAGGGAATACAAAAGTGGGATTTGCAGCCGTCTGTGAAGCATAACAAAAGGACCAGCTCTCACAATCTAATCGATTAAGCGGATGACAACACCTTTTAAGGACGTCTGAATTTGGATGTGACTTTGAAATCCGCACATCGTATTTTGCAAAATTCATCAAACTTACACCCATATAGTTAGCAACGTGAAACTTTGAAATATAAATGTTCAATACTAAAACTACATTGGGTGTCAATTTCAGATTTATTGGTGGCATGGTGTTTACATTATGTAAGCTAATCAAATGGTGCTTAACTTATGGTGCATAGTATATTAGGCGTTGTTTAGGAGTACATATAACCCAGAACTGATGTCTGATTTTGTATCTGTCAGCTACCTTGATGATTCTGCCACGAGCCTAACTCATGCAACTCCGACACGCCACGGCAAGACATGGATCGAGCGTGATAGTTCAAGGGTTGTGCCAGAATAGCTTGGCGCCCATAGGTGACAAGCTATTCTGGCACAACCCTTGAACTATCACGCTCGCTCTGTTTCCATAAGTGTAATACAGTCTTCATAGAGCAACTTCACAAAATTTGCGGATTTTGGTCGTGGAGCAGAATGTGTTAAGATCCAAAACCACAAACTAGCACACATATAAAGGTCATCGACGACCACGCTTGTCTATTTTGGTCAGTGACTGGTGGTAACCAGCTCTTTCATGCGTTTTGTTTAACCCATTTAACCCCAACGCCACAGTTCCCACATTTTGGAGGTGCTACCTAACGACTATGTACCAAATTCAGAAGATGGATCGACCAGGATAATTCAAGGGTAGTGTGATATTAGTTTGGTGGCTTCAGGCGCCAAGCAAACCTGGCACTACTCTTGAATGATCAAGATCAAGCCATCTCCTGCTGTCGGGCGTCGATGCTTTGTCGTGGAGTTCTTCAGTTATGCTAATTTTACTATTTTTTAACTATACTAAAGACAATTCTACTAATTAACTAATTTTGACATTGCATGTGTGTTTATTTATGAGCAGGTCCGGGTTATGAACAAATTTCTTAAACTTTGCTACTAACGTTTTGTTTGTTTGTTTGTTTGTTTGTTTGTTTGTTTGTTTGTTTGTTTTATTGTTGTTGATTTTTTTTTTTCATTTTAAGATTCGCACATAAAACAAACATATATCAAAATTAAATTAAATTAAACGGAGGTAAAAACACGATACATTCCGCAAAACAAGGAATGCTGTGAACGTGCACAACGAATGATATTAACCTCCTTGTGATTGAAACCACCGGTGCTGTTAAAAGTACCAGTGGCTGTATGCACACGGGGTTAAGTCACGTGGCCCTTACATTTCTTGCAGCACTATAAAACAGATAACCGAGTCCTATTTAATAGTTTCAATGACATCGCAAGAACTCTCCATCGGCTGTTGAAAATGCTTGAACCGTGATACCGCGTGATTGTGTTGCATGCATATGTTTCTTCAGTGGCGGATCCAGTCCAGGGGGTGGGGTGTGTTTGAACGTTCGAAACAATCACCAAACACATAAAGAAATTAAACTGTTCAACGAGTGACACATATTTTTCGGAATGAGTAAATCTTGTTACGTTGATGTTCGTTTTGGATTCTTCAGTGGGATTTCATCGTGTGTATGAAGAAATACAGTTTTGGCCATTGTTTTACGCCGATAGGTGGTGTTGTTGTTGTTCTTGGGTTTTTTGGTTTTGTTTTGTTCTGTTTATCTCATTGTTGTTGTCTTTTTGTTTGTGTTTTGTTTGTTTGTTTGTTTGTTTTTTGTTTTGTTTTGTGTAATTTCAAGAGATTCCACCAAAGCCCCCAAACCCTGCGAGGAATCATGAGATTCCGTGTCTTTGCAACTGGGTGCCCAGATTTTTCTAAGCAGCTCACGGTACAAGTTGAATCTTTGGTACATAAAAGAGGTCAAAACTAGTGTAAAATCTTTGAAATTTTGTACTTGAGTTATGAAGGTACGTTAATGTCACCAGATTACAGTTGAAATGGGGACAGAAAAACAGAATCTAATGAGTAAGAGACACCTGAATCAGTATTACTCAACGCTGTGCTAACAGAGTTCCGCTGTCATGATGGATTTCGTACATGCGCAACATGCTACTCCGAAAACAAACGACTGCACGATGTGTGACCTGGTAGCGCCGTCGATCTCCAAATTACGCCTGTACTGGAACCTAGAAGCACTGCTGAAAACCATACCGCGCCGTGATACCAGCTTCGACCTTTACCCGTACTCGAAAAATAAAATGCTCCGCCAGGCCATTTGTATTCAAGACTGAACGCGATCACGTGGTTTTCACCAGTAAGCAAACGTCCTCGGGCCAACAACGGCCGAAGTGGGCCCGAGTACGGCTGTGCGCGAGGCCACTGCGGCCGTCGTGGACCCGAATACGTTTTGCTATTGGGTCCTTCATGGTCTTAGTAATACGCCAAACTCTGCAGCGGTATATTGCACTGACATACAACTCATTATGTACGACACAACTTGAATAATTATACAGGAATATTCAAATGAAACGCCGACATAGCTGAACATGACAGTAAACGGTTAGTATTAGATACATTATTGGCTTTAACTTCACGGCCAGCCCATTTGGCAAAAGGTCATCTGGCAGCAGCTGGCCCGTACACAGGCGTGCGCGGGCCAGCTGGGGCCGACATCGACCGAGGTCCTTTTGTCTACCGGTAAGCAGGCTGCTTATAGGCACTTCACGGCGTGACGTAATACTCTGTACGCGAAAATCGTCAGCATGGCTGCAGCATCTATTGCAAAATTAATGGTGGTGACAGAGTGGTTTGACGTCTGCCAATTCTGTAGTTCAAGAGTAGTCAAGAAGTGGCTTGTCGTCTTTGTTGATAAAGTAGTTTGGAAACTAGCCAGTGTTGTGTGATGTCGGTATAAGCCTGTCGCCTGGGTAGTCAAGGCAAGTTTGAGTCATCCCGTTATGTCAGATTTAGGGGTCAGGCAAATTTGGCGTCACGCTTAAACTATCAAGGAAAGCCAAGCTGGCCTTAGGCTATCCTGGTCGATGCTTTAGTTTGTTGTAGGAGCTGAGTAAGCCACCAGCCGACTGCACAAATGGCTGTAACGGACAAAAATGAAACTTCTCATAGCGCGGACGAGAAGGAAGCACAAAAGAACTCACTCGGTGAAAATGGTGCTTCCGGTACACAGAAGTCAACCTTTTCAGGAGATGACAACAAGCTTCGCCACACATTCATACAACGTCACGCTTTTCTGATGACGTTAATGATGACGACGATGATGGACAGTTTGGGTTCCGCCGTCCGCGGCCAGTACAAGTATCGTTTCTTCGAAGCCATGTACGCGGATGAACTGGTGGAGTATAACACTACGAGTGGATGTGGCGTCGACGTACCCCTCGCTGTACAGGTCGGACTTTTGAATATAATGTTGTTTTGTGTGTGTAGGCCTATGTAACATGACACAGACATGCAAAAGGTCATCGAGTCGACGTCGGTGGCAGTTGGTCCTCGCACAGCGCTGTCAAACTGCGGCCGTCTTCGGTCCGATGAGCTTTTGCTCACTGGGTAGTGATGAAACGAACAGGGGACACTGACCACCCAATAGACTGTAAAATTACTAGATGTACAAGAGGCACATTTGGGATCTGTTTCTCACAAACACGGGTGTATATCACTGGCTATGAAAGCTCACCAACAGGCATTGAATTTAATAATCATCGACAAATATTGTAGGCCTATATTTTCAGGCTTCCGAGAACAAAGTAACATTTGACACTACTGAAGAAACTATGTAGGATATGCGGGCGATTGTAATTCATCTTTCACTGATCACTTATACATATTATTGACTTGTTTAGGTAATCGAGAAAATAAGTTGACGCCCTGTTTGTGAAGTGCACAAATGTGTATTTCAGGCTATCGAGAACAAAATAACAGTTGCCACCACGCAATGGACGTTGTACGAGATGTACACGGGCATCGTTCCCATGATCATCTGTGCCCTGATTGTCGGCATGAAGTCAGACCAGATAGGACGCCGCTTTAGTTTCCTCTTTCCTTTCTTCGCCACTTTAATCGACCTCACCATCGTCGCAGTTGTCATCAGGTTTGTAGTGCTGTTGTTGTCGGTGTTGCTGTAATTGTTGGTGGGTATCAATTGGAAATGAAAATACTGGATCGAATTGAAGTGTAGTGAACTTAACTGAATTCCGTTCAATTCAATTCAATTCAGTCCAGTTCAATTCAGATGAATATCACTATTGTCCATTTACATACACATTCTAGGTATGATCGAAAAGTAATGATGGTTGTGCCATAACACCAAACCCATTAGCCCAATTTACGTGATATTTTCACATTTTGTAATAACGCTATCCTCCACCGTTTACGCAAAATGTCAGATACTCCAGGCTACTTCAGGCAAGAGTCAAAGGCAGTGTGGCATTCTGATGAAGGTCATGGTCGGACTTGCGACAAGCACTGTATGATGGTTGCGGAAGAACACGAATGTTTTTCTCCTCTGTGCAGAACACAGTGACCTTGGCTTTGTAGTAACCGACACTTTCAAGAAAAAACAAGATGTTGTAGGCACTATAATTGGCCGCTGCTCCTGAACAGACTTCAACACTTTTGGAAAAAGAATTTCAGACTGGATATTGTGTATTGACTGCGCGCTCTCCACTGGTAAAACATGAACAATGACATGGACCTCTCAGAAATGTTGCCTTGAATTCTGAATAAGTGCCCACAGCCTCCTCTCATCAGAGACCAACCACTCTTGATTGAACCGTTAGCTGGAATACCGTTATAGGACAAGCAAGTATCGTCGTCAGTGATGATATCACACTGTCGTAGAGGCCATTTATGCTAAACGTTTTGAGCAGTTAATCCAAGCGATCAACTGTCTGTTGCATCTGAGCCTGTGTCAAAAAATGAAGTATCCTTATTGCAGATAGTTTTGGAGGCCAAGGTCATTGCGCACTATCCTTTAAACTGTTCCAAGCGAAAGATCGGAAGTTTAAGAAATTTCTCAAAAAGAAATATAAGTGTATTTTCTATCAACACGTAAGTAAAGAGAAAAAGTTTGCTGGTTCCCAGCTGAAATTTGACAGTCAGACCAGTACTTGTCCTCAAAGTCCTCTCTTTCACAGTAAAATTGCACAATCCACTTGCAGTAAGAGCCAGACAACACACAAGTAACCATATCAATCACATTTCAAATTTATTTGGATTTTGACAGGACCGTCTCAAAGTTTTACTCTGTAAAAAATATAGAAATAAATTCAATTCATTATCTCAGAGTCCACTACTATCAAGTACTTCTGTTTATATGACTTATTCAATGACGTCACACAGCGGCATTGCTGAAGATACCAGCTCCATATTGGGTACGAATAAAGGAAAACGGCAGAAATTTGTTTAGCTACTAATATTATTTAAGTGTCTTAAGTAGTTTACAAATGGCAGCCTGTTACGTTTGTGGTTATGTTATTCTTTTTAGGGCATGTTTGTGTCAATCATAGGAAAGGCCCGGTGTTCAGTTGAGTTGTTTTGCATAAGTATCACGTAGCTTTCGTTTTCTTTTGCATGGAGAATTCCAATGGATTTTTGTTGTGTAGTTAGAATGTTGCGTATTTTCGCTACAGTGTTGAAAAGTCTGACCTACATTAGACTGGAAGGTTCTAGTAGCGGCGCGATTATTCTAGTGACCTCAGATATGACGTCAAAATTGTCCAGTACATATGTTGGTAACATTTTGCAACATTTATGGTATGCGCCTAGATGTTAGTGGTAGGCTGTAGATAGATCTAGAGGGTTTTATGAATATTAATGAGTTTTGGTTACGTTTTCTTTTCTGATTGGTTGAGTTGTGTAATTTGCTAGATTGTTCTGGAAATCTGTAATGTGATGTGGTCACGCTTTAATTTTTTCAGTACAGGTCTTGCTGCGTGGTTTTGAATCTTCTGGAGCCTGTAGAGCAGTTCGTTCGACGTACCTGACATTACAGAGTTACAGTTGTCAAGCCTTGACAAAATCTGTGAACATGCGATTTGCTTACATGCATCGTCTGTAAGGTACTGTCTAACAGAGCTAAGCCTCCTGAGCTCAAGATAGCAGCAGCGGGACAGGTGAGACACATGATCGTTCATGGACAGGACATTGTCAACGTAAACACCCTTGTTTTTAACACATTTTTTGAGAGGGATGTTCTGTCCACAAACGATCAAGGACTCATCATGGGAGACACTCACCCTGGAGCGAGTGCCTACCACAATGGCATCTGTTTTTCCTTCATTGAGCTTTAGCTTGTTGTCTGTCATCCAGTCCTTAACAGCTTCTATGTGCACAGCTCAGACCATAGGTGCCAGCTGTGTTACACTACCATGCCAAAATCAAAATTGAATGACAGACATTTTGAAGATAGACTTTAAATGAGGTGAATGAGAACTGGTGTTTGGTATCGTCTGCGCATAACTTGGTGTCCTTGTGAGGTATATCAAGATCACAGAATTTGATGTACACGGGCCCAAAACCACTACGGATTCATCAGAAATACTGTTTCTACCTGTTATTAAGCAATTCCAGACATATGAGCAGAAAACGGTGGGTTTAAAACATTAAACAAAATGTAGGGACACCGTTATGCGCAGAAGATAGTAGTTTTGAAGTTTGCAAAGTAATCACATCAGGGGCAATAAAATGTAATTCATACATGATACTTCAAGGTCTATAATAATACTTTTACAGTTATTATTTTATAGTCATCTGATGGGTGGAAGCACATAAAAAGTGTTAAAGTTGATGATGCACCACTCTTCTGCGCAGTAACCAAGACACGAGAAGCAGAAGAATGAGACACCTCAGATCAAAGTTCACAACTGTCATTTAATTGTGGAAAGAAATGTCTGCTACGGCTATCGAAAAGCTCAGAACTGTCATAAGTATGTTAGTCTTATGCGCAGATCAGCTTTTATTGAACGTCGGCGCATTAGCAGTCTTAGACAGTATCTGACGCCCGAAGTAACTGCCAACCTTGTCGCCTCCTTTGTTTTATCACGGTTAGACTACTGTAGATTACTCCTTTCCGGCCTGCCTAAAACCCAGCTAGATAAACCGCAGAGAGTGCAAAACAGTGCTGCCTGTTTAATTCTGCGCGTGCGTAAGCGTGACAATATCCGCCCCGCCCCGGCTTACGAAACTCCACTGGCTGCCCGTAGAAGAACGCATTCTGTATAAATTCTCCTGCATGTGTTTTAACTCTCTCAGCCTGAATTCTCCTGCCTATATAGTCTCTGACTTACTCCATCTGTATACTCCATCTCACACCCTCCGCTCTTCCTCTGACACGTAAATTTCGCCTTCTCAATTTCAAATGTAAAACACGTGGCGGTCGTGCCTTCAGTCTCCCATCTTGGCCCCGCCACTTGGAACAGCCTCCCCGCCCCTGTCCGTAACCGCCAGACGCTCGCATCATTCAAATCACTTCTCAAAACTCACCTCTACAACGCTGCTTTTTTTCTAGTTCATTTCCCCAGCCATGCACAATTCATCACCACTGTCACGTGTGTGTGTGTGTGTGTGTGTGTGTGTGTGTGTGTGTGTGTGTGTGTGTGTGTGTGTGTGTGTGTGTGTGTGTTGTGTGTGTGTGTGTGTGTGTGCATGTTAGCTGTTAACCTTTTCATTGTATCAGCGCTTAGATCTACTTTTAGAATAAGCGCTTAACAAATCTCCTTTATTATTATTATTATTATTATTATTATTATTATTATTATTATTATTATTATTATTTATTTTATTGTGAAAAGAAATGTCCGCCATGGCTATCAAAAAGCTCAGAACTGTCATTTAATTGTGGAAAGAAATGTCTGTCACGGCTATCGAAAAGCTAAGAACTGTCATTTCATTGTGGAAAGAAATGTCTGCCACGGCTATCGAAAAGTCCATAACTGTCATTTTATTGTGGAAAGAAATGTCTGCCACGGCTATCGATCATCAGAAGGGACGAAATTTGAAGAATTCTTGGTCACTCTGCGATTTCTTCTGCTCCGCGCCCCAGCCTGTGCAAAAAAAACTTTCCAGTCTCGAATAGTCTCGTAATGGTGGCTTGCCGCTTGGTGATTGGTAGATCATTTGGGGCGGCGCCATATTTTCGCGAAAGCAAAACGTACAGGAAATTGCTGCAATTGTTTTTTTAACAGCTGTTACGTTTAAACTGAATCTGTACCGGATACTATGTCACGATTTAAGTGTGTGTGTTTTGTGTTATTCACGGTAATTCACGGTAATTAGATATAAGCAATGGAAAAAAAGTGTGATACAGTGAAAGTGTGCAAACAAACAACATACACAAAATGTCAGGCGAATTCACCTTGCATAAAGAAATAGTCACCTATATACGTAAAAACTTTAACATCTAGCGGCTATAGTGTGGACCCAACATCTCTGTACACAAGCAAAGTTTACCATACGAGAATCATAAGTTGATAGAAGAAGTTGTTAAAAAAACAAAAACAGAAGGGACTCGGAAGAACACAAACAATCATAATGAATTTTTAAAAATACCTTTCAGTGTTTTGGTGAATTAATAACAGAACACAACTAGATTTCATTATTTTTGGTATTATCAGTTTCATCAGACTTTTAGGCTCGTGTCGCCATCGGCCATTGTACGTCTGCACATCGGACACCCCAAGGTGTTCCATTGGTCACGTGATTAATTCGAGACCGGAAGACCATTTGTGCACAAGCTGGGGCGCGGCACAGCCTGGGGCGTAACATCTTCCGCTCATCACGCACGCCGCAAAGTCGGGACACAACAAACCTCGAGGTCGATTTTTGCCTATCACGTGACTTTTCGTACATTAACTGCCGACGTTAAAGTTGTGTGTGTTTGTTGGATCCATTGTGGCGCATTCTGACCGTCACGCGTGAACAATAAAAGGAAAAAGAGATCGGTCTTCCGCTCATCACGCACGGTACGCGAAACTCGGTTGGCGGAGAAATGTCTCTAGCTCAAACATAACTAAACATGTGTATTTACAAAAACACAATAATTATTGTAGGAAATATCCTCTTCTGTCAGTACAAAGCACGATGTGTGGATTAGTGCTTAGTTGATGAGACTGCAGCCTGTCTTCTAATAATGGATGTCAGTGACACGACGCGTTATGAGCAGAAGGGAAAATTAATTACGTCACGCCTATTGCATTGTAAGTACATGGATAGCCTACGTGGAGGTACAGATATACAAAAGAGGATATGGTCTGTAGATTCAAAATACCAAACAACACATATGATGACTAATCAGGAAAGACAGTTATTCATAGAAAGCAGAGACATGTGGCCATGTAACAAAATGGTTGCAAGTTTTCGTGCGTTTTTGGAATTTAGGCGCTCACAAAACCATTAAACAACTCAGTGATTTTCTATATTTGTTCAGTTTGCTTCCTACATCTTTTGTGTACATTGTTGCACTGGAAAATCTGTTAGGTTGATTTGTTATGCAGAAATATACTTTCCTTTACTCAAAGAGCTCAAGGTACCCATGATCTGAGCTCTGAACCTATACATTGTTCCATGTCATGCAGAAGAGACGGGAACTGTTTGAGAGGAGCGCCTTTCTTCAGCTGTGTGTCGTAGGCATATTTGTGATGTTCACATCCTTTACTGGCGATCACCTCAGACACAGGCTGGGTGTACAAAGATACTCACAAACCAGCTAGCGCTGGCAGAATTGTACAACAAACCAAGGGGAATCACTCAGCGCTGGACAGACGAACAGTTAGATCCCCTGCCCCCGCCTATCAGGCACCCATTCGCCAGCCCACAGAGAAATACGCAGGTATAGAACAAGACAAAGAAAACAAGACCGGTCCGAGAACTGAGCCCATATCTCAGAGTGAGGGGAGCGGAAGTAGAATTTTGTATAATGACACGTTGGAACCTGTCAGACAACTATGAGGAGAACCAGTCAAGGACCCGTCCACGGATGCCAAAAGATACACTAAGTCTATTCAGAAAGATGTTGTGGTCGCCGGAGCGTTTCGAACGCCGAAGACAGGTCCAATAATGACAAGAGTGACACACATCCCTCCTCAGCGCAGGTAAGCAGGCTTTGGTCACATGAAGTCACAGCTATGATGCTTGCGGTAAGCGGACTGATACAACTCTAGCAGGTTATTTCTTGACACATGATCCAAAAGCTGATGCAAGACAGCCTTTTCTAAAAGCTTAGAAATAAATGGAAGGTTGGAAACGGGACGAAAGTTTTTCAGGTCATTTTGGTCTAATCCAGGTTTCTTTAACAATGGTGTGACAACAGCCTGCTGGAACTGAGGAGGTACAGCCCCAGACGTCAAGGAATTGTTGATAATGCGTGTAATCGCAGGAATCAGATCCACACAGTCTCCCAATAAATCTGTGGGAAGTGGGTCAATCACACATGATTTACATAGGAATTTGGTGATGAGATGCAAGATACATAGATCCTCATGAGCCCCCATGTTTCTTGGACGGTGTTGCCTTTTGGTTATTGAATGAACAAAGATTTCAATTAAAAAAATAAATAAATAAATAAATAAAGTGGGATGAACCATAACCCACAAAGTCAATTCTATATGAGAGCTATCCTCGCTGTCAAGAGTCTCTACCGTTTGGCTTTGACCTGATTCCGATGTCGAAATATTTCGTACTGAACAAGATGAGGATTTTATCCCAAACTCTACCATATTTTTTGGAGCTCACACGCGTTTTTCTTTTAGAAAAGATCACAGTTATTCATATTTTTTTAAGATTTTCCTTCTGATCCATTTCCTTCCTGATCACTAAGCCAACCGCTGATCAAAACACACGCCGGCACACACAAATAAAGACGGACACACGGCGCTTCCCGCCATTAGTACGCTCTGTTGGCTGAAGTATCTACAAGAATTGTGCATGAGCAACAAAATAA
The DNA here is from genome assembly GCA_036245525.1 of Semisulcospira habei. Classification (NCBI taxonomy): domain Eukaryota; kingdom Metazoa; phylum Mollusca; class Gastropoda; family Semisulcospiridae; genus Semisulcospira; species Semisulcospira habei. The sequence continues at coordinate 132,402,115 of BTPG01000008.1, forward strand.
CGTCACTATAAGCTTGACGCCATGGCATCGCTAGTCTCACAACGCCGTGTACACAGTGACGAAATTGATGTTTCGCGTCACTCATCCGAAAGGCACACAGCCTATTTCAGGGCTGGTTTCACACAGCCTCTTCCAGGGCTGACTGCCGTTCGATGGGAGTATATAGTGATACAAACCTTGCAAAAATAGAAAGAAAAGGGGAGACTGCCAGTGCTAATATTTTAGGAAGGTTACAAAGTAAAGTAGGTAATAGCACTGTCAGGGGAGAAAAGTGTGCATGATCGACCAGTGATCATAGATCTACTGTGGCCAAAGCACACACAAAATATCCCACTGTTCCAGCCAGTCAGTGCATAGAAATTTAAATCTAGTTCCCCCAAGGGGGATCCAGATATTTAGCCGGTTTTGGACAGCTGTTTCGGTCTTGGCTACCTCTTCAGCACACCATCGGCAATACTGGAGGAGGCAGGAAATTCTGCCTACCTGCAATGACAACCACATTTTACTGTGGTGTCTGCAGGGGCATACATTCCATGCCACCACCTAGAGTTAAATTTCCATGCACTCTAAAAGAGAACCTACCAAAAGGGGGGAAGGGGTTGCAGTCGATATTGTAGTAATAAATGAAAAGAAAAGGGGAGACTGCCAGTGCTAATATTTTAGGAAGGTTACAAAGTAAAGCAGGTAATAGCACTGTCAGGGGAGAGAAGTGTGCATGATCGACCATTGATCATAGATCTACTGTGGCCAAAGCACACAAAAAAAAGAGATAGGAATTATAGGGGGCGCTAAGAAAGTGACTGAAAGCAATGCATATGGAAGCCCCCCCCCCCACCCCCACCCCCCTCCCGAAGGGGGGCGTATCACATATCCCACTGTTCCAGCCACTCAGTGCATGGAAATTTAAATCTAGGTCCCCCAAGGGAGGTCCAGATATTTAGCCGGTGTGGACAGCTGTTTCGATCTTGGCGACCTCTTCAGCACACCATCGGCAATACTGGAGGAGGCAGGAAATTCTGCCTACCTGCAATGACATATTTTTACTGTGGTGTCTGCAGGGGCATACATTCCATGCCACCACCTAGAGTTAAATTTCCATGCACCCTAAAAGAGAACCTACCAAACGGGGGGAAGGGGTTGCAGTCGATATTGTAGTAATAACTAAAAAGAAAAGGGGAGACTGCCAGTGCCACAGTAGATCTATGATCACTGGTCGATCATGCACACTTCCTCTCCCCTGACAGTGCTATTACCTACTTTACTTTGTAACCTTGCAAAAATAAATAAATTATTATTCAAACGTTGAAGAGGTATAAAACTGGCTAACGAGCTCATCAAATGTCAAAACTAGCAGTATATCCAATATTTCAAGTAAATATGACAAAAATTACGGATTCAAATCTGGGTCAACCGATTTTCCATAAACGGTCTTTTGTGGTAAAAATGCCTTGTACACGTTTTTTTTTTTTACATCTTATTATTTTCCTCTTTAGTTTTGTGTAGTCAGTGTGCTCACTGAGGCTCACGTAGTTCAGCTATTTTTGTCTCCTGCAAGCTTGGAATTTAGTGTGTACATTTACCGCCAGTAGTAAGAGGCGAGGCTGGGTAGCACAGCAGAACGTGTAGACAAAGGCCAGATGTTGTACTCAGTGACCGCACCTCGCCTAGTGTCGTTTTCTTCCCTTCTTTCCAGACCTCTGCTACGGTGCCAGACAGCTGGTTACTGCGGAGTATTTTCCCCTGACAAGAGATTTGTTGGATTTTGTTTGTTAACTACGTAGTCTTGTAAAAGTACGATTTTTCATCTGCAAGAGGATTTTACAACAATATAGTGTTTGAAGTGCTCTAAGTGTTGGTAATAGTTTCAGAACTGACAAAGGCGTATTCAGCTAGGAAAGTAATGTTCTATCGCATGGAAGAGTGCTTCACCATTTTGTAAGACGTAATGATTTTGGTCCGGCGAGCCACTTTTTACTACTCGTCAGTTTTGGGCTAGCAAAAACTTCGCTGCGCTCGGCACTTTCGGGTTGGAGCGCAGTGTTCCAGGTCTGCGGAGAGACGTGGATGCCGATTTTCCAGAGTTCTCTTTACAAACCATTTTTGTCATTTTTCTGAACCCTCCGTTGAACGGGAATGTCGTCTTTTTGTAGTCCTTGGACTGCCATTTTTCGGGCGGCTCTATTTTGTAACGGGAGCCTCGGACTCTGCCGTTTTTACGAGATTTCCCTTTACAAAGGGCGCTTCGGACTTCGCCATTTTTGTGGAGTCTTCCTTTATAACGAGCGTCTCGGACTCTGTCGTCAAAGTTTTTTTCGAAGCTTCCCTTTATCAAAGGACCTTTTGGACTCTGCCATTTTTCTAGATAGTTATCCGTTATAACGGGCGCTTCGGACACATTATCAAACGGCATTTTGGACTCAGACATTTTTCTTAGATAGTTATCCTTTTGAAGGGCAGCTCCGGACTCTGTCGTTTTTTTCGAGGCTTCCCTTTACGAAGGGCGTTTTGGACTCTGTTATTTTGGGGGCTCTTCTTTTGTAACGGGCGCCTTGGACTCTGTCGTTTTCCAAGGCTTCTTTTTACAAAGGGCGCTTTGGACTTAGTCATTTTTGTACAGGTCTTCTTTTACCAAAGGCCTCTCCGACTTAGCTACTTTTATAGACTTTCTTTTATAAAGGGCACTTTGGACTTTGTCATTTTTGTCGAGGCTACCTTTTGTCTGATGGCCTCTCAGACTTAGTTATTTTACTAGATTTTCCTTTACATAGGGTATTTGTTCGGACTTTGTCATTCCTTTTAGAGACACGACTTAGATATTAGTACTGTGCTGCGCTACGGTAGTAACGTCTGATGACATTGTGACCAGCAGAGAATATATTTTTCTCAAACGGCCTCATGCCGGGGCATTTGTTGTCGCTTTACAATTATTAGCCGGGCGGGGAAGTGGCGCAGTGGTTAAGGCGTCTGCCTCCAATGCCAAAGGTGCGAGGTTCGATACCGGGTTCCGGCGTTGGATTTTTCTCCTCTGGTGTCACCGTCTGGGCAGTGGGCAGATGTTCACATCTGCACGGGACATAGACGACCCCGGCCCCCACGAGTCCCCTGCTGCCTTGCAGGCCTGGCCGCTTGGCTGCGGAAAGGCTAAGGGAGGAAACCCCTGACATCAAAGCCCCCGTGTCTCCGGGGAAGGCTTTTGAGCCAGAGACTAAGACAAGGACAGTCTGATATAAAACCTACGACCCGAGGACCTCGATGCCACCGTCCCAGCTTGCTAGGCCATGGCAAACGAACCAAGGGTTTAAAGGGTGGGGCCAGTACTGCGCACACTGCACTCCACCAAAAAGCTCCACCGCGCAGGCTTTAGGAAACGCCCACGGACTATGACACTGAACTTTCCAAGTCCTGTAGCGATGGGCAAGGGGCAAAACGGCAGGTGAAAGATGTCACTGGAAGCCGCAGTCTCAAACCTGCATGCAGGCGGTTCAGGATATTGGTCGCCTGATGTTGACCTGGGGATGACAACGTCACTCGGCACACCCTGAACGACCAAGCAGCCTTCTCTAGGGACAGCACTGCTTGCTCCACACGGAGAGGGGCCTAGAAAAGGTGGCCTAACCAAAGCTCATCCCCTCGTAACCCCAGTTGGCTAGCCGCGGTCAACGGGCATCTTCTCATGCGGTCAGAAAACAAGAAAAAGCAATGGATCCACTCTCATGACGACCACGACCGGACTCAACGTAGCATGCTGGAACATCCGAACCATGCTCGACACAGCAGACAGCGGACGCCCTGAACGTCGCTCCGCCCTCATTGCCCATGAATTGCGGAGGTTAAACATCGACATCGCCGCGCTCAGCGAAGTACGCCTTCCGGAGGAAGGCAGCCTCCAAGAACTTGGCGCTGGCTACACCCTCTACTGGTCAGGCAGGCCTGCATCAGAAAGACGGCTCTCAGGCGTGGGCTTCATGGTGAAGACCCCCATTGCGACTAAGTTGGAAAACCTACCAACGGGTCACTCCGACCGCATCATGTCCATGCGCCTCCCACTGAGACACCAGCAATACGTCACCCTTCTCAGTGTGTACTCCCCAACCCTCCTGGCAGAGCCTGCAGAAAAAGACAAGTTCTACTCTGACCTGCGCAGCCTCCTGCAGAGCACCCCTGCAGACGACAAAGTCATCATCCTTGGCGACTTCAACGCCAGAGTGGGCCAAGACTCTGAAGCCTGGAAAGGAGTCCTCGGTAAGCATGGCGTTGGGAACTGTAATGACAATGGTCGCCTACTGTTGGAGCTCTGTGCAGAGCAGCAACTTGTCATCACCAACACTACTTTCCAGCAAAAGGACAGTCGAAAGACCACCTGGATGTATCCTCGCTCCAAGCACTGGCACCTTATCGACTATGTCCTAGTGCGTCAGAGGGACCGCAGTGACGTCCTCCTCACCAGAGTGATGCCCAGCGCAGAGTGCCACACTGACCACCGCCTTGTTCGCTGCAAACTCAGGCTCCGCCTCAAGCTGAAACCCAAGAAAGGGGGCCCTCCCAAGAAAAAGCTTGATGTTGCCAGCCTTCAGCGTGACGACAAGAAAGCTGCCCTTCAGGCCGATTTACAGCGCATGCTCAAAGACACAGTTGATCCAGCAGACTCCTCTCCTGAAACACTTTGGGAACAACTGAAAACTGCTATTGTAAAATCCTCTGTGGAAGTCTTGGGCTTTGCTAGAAAGAGGAACAAAGACTGGTTTGACGAAAACGACGTAGAGATCCAGGAACTTCTAGCAAAAAAAAGAGCCGCCCACCAGGCCCACCTAGCCCAGCCTTCCTGCCCTGTGAAGAAGTCTGCCTTCCGCCTCATCTGCAGCAGTCTCCAGCTCAAGCTTAGAGAGCTCCAGAACGAGTGGTGGTCCAGACTCGCACAGAGGACCCAGCTCTGCGCTGACAACGGTGACTACAGGGGCTTCTACGAAGCACTGAAAGCAGTGTATGGCCCTAGGCACCTGGTACAAAGTCCCCTGCGAAGCGCTGATGGACAGGCACTCCTCACAGATAATACCTCCATCTTGAACCGCTGGTCGGAATACTTTCAGGACCTCTTCGGCGCTGAACGCACTGTTCAAGAAACAGTCATCCTCCAAATCCCACACCTTCCACTAAAGGTTGAATTGGACGAACCGCCCACCGCCGAAGAGACCCTCACAGCCATCCACCAGCTCAAGAGTGACAAAGCAGCAGGCATTGACGGAATCCCGCCAGAGATCTGGAAACATGGAGGCCCAGCACTGCACAACAAGCTCCACGACCTCTTTCTCTGCTGCTGGGAAAAGGGAACACTACCAAAGGATCTCCGTGATGCAGTCATCATCACCCTGTACAAGAACAAAGGAGAGAAGTCTGCCTGCTCTAATTATCGTGGAATTACCCTGCTGTCCATTGCCGGGAAAATTCTCGCAAGGTTGCTCCTGAATCGGCTGGTACCTGCCATCGCTGAAGACCACCTCCCAGAGGGCCAGTGTGGCTTCAGAGCCAACAGGAGTACCACCGACATGGTCTTTGTGCTGAGACAGCTTCAGGAGAAGTGCCGCGAGCAGAACAAAGGGCTGTACGTAACGTTTGTCGACCTAACAAAAGCGTTTGACACTGTGAGCAGGCAAGGTATGTGGCAGATCCTGGAGCGACTAGGTTGTCCCCCACAGTTCCTCAACATGATCGTCCAGCTCCACGAGGACCAGCAAGGCCAGGTCAGACTAAACAGTGACCTCTCAGAACCATTCCCCATTCGCAACGGCGTGAAGCAAGGCTGCGTGCTGGCACCGACCCTCTTCACCATCTTCTTCAGCATGATGTTGAAGCAGGCCACAGTGGACCTCGACGATGACGACGCAGTGTACATCAGGTATCGTCTCGATGGCAGCCTGTTCAACCTCAGACGACTGCAGGCCCACACGAAAACCCTAGACCAACTGATTCGTGAGCTGCTCTTTGATGATGACGCTGCCCTCGTTGCACACACAGAGAGAGCCTTGCAGCGCATTACGTCCTGCTTCGCAGATGCTGCCCAGCTCTTTGGACTTGAGGTCAGTCTGAAAAAGACAGAGGTCCTTCATCAGCCGGCATCCAAGAAAGAGCATCGCCCTCCCCACATCACCATCGGCGAGTCCGAACTGAAGTCTGTACACCGGTTTACCTACCTTGGCTGCATCATCACGTCAGACGCCAAGCTGGACAAGGAGCTGGACAACAGGCTGGCAAAAGCGAACAGTGCTTTCGGGCGACTATTCAAGCGGGTGTGGCACAATAAACAGCTGAAAAAAAGGCACCAAGATCAGCGTGTACAGAGCTGTCGTCCTCACCACCCTGCTGTACGGTTCCGAGTCCTGGGCCCTCTACCGCAGCCAACTACGACTCCTCGAACGCTTTCACAGCACTGCCTGCGTACCATCCTCAGCATTCACTGGAGTGACTATGTCACCAACGTCGAGGTCCTTGAACAGGCGGAAACTGTGAGCATCGAGGCTTTGCTGCTGCGGACACAGCTTCGCTGGGCGGGGCACGTCTCCAGGATGGAGGATCATCGCCTACCCAAGATCACTCTGTTCGGCGAGCTCGCCACTGGACACCGAGACAGAGGGGCACCAAAGAAGAGATACAAAGACGGTCTCAAGAAGTCGCTTAGTGCCTGCCAAATCGACCACCGCCAGTGGTCTTCGCTTGCTGCGGACCGTGACACCTGGCGCTCCACCATTCACAAGGCAGCCGTCTCCTTTGAGGACTCTCGCAAAGCTAACCTTAAGGACAAGCGGCTTAGAAGAAAAAACAGAGTTGTCGTAACTCAGAACCCTGACCAGACCTTCCCCTTCAGCCACTGCGGTCGAACCTGCCAATCCTGGATTGGCCTCCGCAGCCACGAAAATGCCTGCAGACGACGTGGGCAAACCCTATAGAATCTTCGTTCGCGAAGTCACGCCAAGAGAGACAATTATTAGCCTGTATTGCAATAATAGTCTATACGAAATGCGATCTTCGTTTCACATGTTTTATTATAGTTAGTACCGAGTGCGCGTGACTGTGCTTGTGTGTGTGAACTTGGCATCCTGACTCGAAGCAAACATTTACATATACATTCACCGGTCACACAAACATTGCACACGGTCAGCGACGTCACAGATTTTGGTGTCGAAGGCTGGGGTCAGGCGACACTACACTTTTATGTCTTCAATGAGACATCCTGTTACAACATGCTCGGAGGCTCTCTTAGCCACCACTTAAATAAAGTATTTCGCCAAGTGTCAAGCTAGTTCGTACAGCAAAATGTGAGATTCTCGTGTCTACATACATACGCACGCACACAACATACTGTTATGTGGTAGTCGTAGTGGTAGTATGAGGCAATCACACCAGACACACGCACGTAGGGTTCTTGTAAAGAAACTCAGTTCAATCAGCTGCAACTCGTCACACGTGGCGCAATGCTGTAGACCACACTGGAGTAACAGTTCCAACAGTACTTTATTCTCACGATGCACACAAATGCATCCACACGTTGGTACACTGTCTCGTAAAATGCATCCGCAATTCTAATACAGTGCGTCTACCATAAATGCACGCACATATTTCCTAACACCTTCTTTTATACTGTTAGAGATTTCTAGAACAATCCAGCAAATTAACACAACTCAACCTGTCAGAAAAGAAAACGTAACCAAAACTCATTAATATTCTGTCACTTCCGGGGCGCGAACTCTGAGCGCTACCACTCGAGAACAACCACCCCAATCCTAACACAAACACCAGAGGAACAATTACGACAACATTTATTACATATAAAAATAATAATAATCCAAAATATCCTCACTCAATCCTAACCATTCATTCACACATCACATTCACACGCACACACGTCCAAACTCCCCAACCCGAATATCCATTATACACACTAATACAAAATAACATCAAATATATAATTAAACAAATATCCTTAATAAAATACACATGAAAACTAAAAAAACAACAAAAAAACTTAATATAGTTCACAAGTCACGTGCCCTCCTCGACGGAAGCAAACCGTCAAGCTCAGCTCAGTTTAACACTCTTGCTTCCCCGATAAGGTTTTTCATAGCACATGGCTCCTTTTAAATAATACAATATTTCAGAATACACAATATTTCTGTCACTGGGACAAAGTTCCTCTCACAATATTGTCATCACTAGGAAATGAAATTAATCTCGCAACGTCCTTTGCAAGTTTACAACTGGACAAAACTTTACTTTAAAAAGTTAATAACGCTAGATGGGGCGACCCGACCTGGCTAAACACGGGGCGTGCCGCGACGCTCCCAACAGCGCTCAGGTACGGCGTCATAGTCCCACGAGGCGGAGTGACACGGCTGGCCAGCCTCCACTCTCACAACGAACCACCCAGGCCTTCCGCACAGTAACGGCGGCGGACTAATCCACTCAGATCTTTAGACTTTGGGTTGTTGGATTTTTTTGATCTTTGGACTTTGGATGCACTAAAACAAGGGTGCAAATAATTTTATACACATTATGAATAACTACCAAAAAAAAAAAAAAAAAAAGGTAATCACATCACCCTTCCCGCAATCTTAATTGACGTCTTTTATATTCTTTCACCTCTCTCCCACAACAATAATACATTCAAACTCAACAAAATACATATTTACACATTACCACATGACTCACTTCCGAATTTACCCTCCGACACAAAATACTATCAAATAAAATAAGTAACATTTATTTATAAATTCTTACACCCCCCCCCCCCACCCCCCCGCCCCAACACTAACCAAAATAATAAGAACAGAACAAGCACACCAACAAAACCCCAGAGCATATGGCCACTAAAGAATTGTTGCGTGCACTCACTGTCATCCGTGAAGACGCCCCAGCTGGGACGAAGACAAAGACAAGACAAACCAGGGGTTCAGTCGTCGCAGTTTCTCTCCCCTCTCCTTTCCAGGACACCGGCTTCGGGGCGACCAGGACCGTATCAAAGGGCCGTGAAAAAACATAACGACACTTGAGGGCTTCATCTAATGGCGAACCACGACTGAAAGACCTCTGTAGGAGACTGTGCTGTTCCGCTGCTTACTGCTTTTGTTCGCTGATGGAAAGCGACTCACTAACAATTTGGATATCGTACGGTTTAGCAAAATTGCGCTCAGTAAAAAGTTTGATGTAAGTTCATGTGAATCAATGACCACCCGATCGCGCAGACTGAGCGATCACGTACGTTACGCCGATCTTCGTATTCTCGCACGGCAGCAATTCCTCGTGCAAATGCCAAACAACTCACCTATTTTCCTACCCGTGCTATCCGCACCCGGTGACCAACTAATCCCTGTCACACCGCTAAATTTAACTCCCCTACAAAAATAAAAATTTAAAAAAAAATCCGTGTTGTGGCATATTCATTGAAAAGAATACTCTAGATCTGACTATAACCTTCTACAAACTTGTAGGTGTATTACGAAAATTCCGCGCATACCGTGAATGTTGCAAACAGTAGCCAACCACTAATTTACTCAAAAGCTTTGACGTCATATCTGAGGTCACTAGAAAGGTCGTGACCCTGCTCGAACCTTCCAGTCTAATGTAGGTTAAACTTTACAACAATGTAACGAAAAGACGCGTCATTCTATCTAAACAACAGAAATCGACCGCAATTCTCCAAGCTAAAGAAAATGAATCCTACTAAAAAGGTATGTAATTCTTATCCCAAATAACTCAAATGAATATCGGATCTTTCCAATGATCAACACACACATGATCTTAAAAGAATAAAACAATCACAAACGTAACACATACGCGCACACACACACACACACACACATACACACACACACACACACACACACACACACACACACATACACACACATACATACACACACAGACACACACACACACACACACACACACACACACAAACACACACACACACACGCACACACACACACACATGCGCACATACGCACAAATGTACGTTCAGCAGCGAGGTTTGCGTAACTAGACATGACGTAATTGTTATCTTGTTCCTTAATAATAATAATAATACATAGTATTTATATGGCGCATTCTCATATTTATAATATAACTCAATGCGCAGGACATAGCCGCGAACTGAACCCAACAAGCACGCTCACGTGAATCACGCGCATTCCCTCACACACTGTACATAAACACAGAACATTCACGTGGTGCTAAGGGCAAGCTCAAGCGAGCTACTGAAGTTTTGAAAATTTCAATCGTTTTTTATATTTTTGAAATTTGATTAAGTGGACTGAAATTAATACTGAATTCGTGGGGGAGGAAAGAGCCGGAGTACCCGGATAAACAACCCCGACGGTCAGCCCGAATTAATGGTGACACTTACTAGAGGAGAAAAGTCCGACGCCGGAAACGGGTATCGAACCTTGCACCTCTTGCATTGGTGGCAGGCGCTTTTACCGCTGCGCCACGGACCGCCCCTTCAGTTGTCAGAGGATTAGGCCTGCCAGCCTTTGACATCATGGACATGCTATAAATTCGCCCCACCGCGACATATCCTATAAAGTGCCTTCTATAAATAGAAGGGACTTTAAAACGTGTACTTACAGTGTACGTACAGTGGCAATGAATGGGTTAATTTTCCTATGATGATGATGATGACCATGATTACCATTTTTATGTACTAGCTATAGTGAAGTAGTAATGATTTAACAAAAGAGCATATACTAGTGTGTTCAGGAGACATAGGGCTGTCTTAGCATTCTGTTTTTGTCAGGGAGGTTCGGGTCGGGAAGACTGAGGCCACTGGCGCCGGCCATTAGATGCCTTGGCGAGGGCTTCACCCGTCCCGAGTCATTGTCCATTTTGTAGCTCTGTTATTGTAATTTGTGGAATGAGCGAGTGAGTGAATGTGAGCAGCACCTGCGGTGGCAAGAAAATGTTTGCTGTGTATGATTATTTTCTATCACAGCAACAATAAAGTCATCTTGAATCTTGCATCTTGAATACCACGACAACGATCACACGATGATGATTTTGATGATGATGATATGTTATTATTATTGTTCATGTTGACGATGGTGGATCAAATGTTGGACCCACCCCACCTTTCAGTCTTGAAAACAATGCATGAATTACCTTGTTTCCAGGTTGAATTTACATTACGGGTATACGCTTATCGGATACTTCATTTACCATGCCGCTGGCCGCAACTTAAGCATTGCGTTTGCCGGCTACGCCATCATCTCCGACACACACGGGAAAAAGAAAGAGAAATCGCAGTATGGGTCGATCGATGAGAAGACTGTTGAGGAAAGTGGCGACGACAATGATCTGGATATGTCCAGAGAACACTCCAGGACCTTCAAGGTTCCTTGTATTGTTCGCGTTGCCTTTCCTTGTTTTGTTCGTCACAAAAGTTGTGTGTTATTATACACACTTTTAGTGCCGCTTGCTACAAATCTAATCCCGACAAGGCTCTATTGATATTTTGTGGCTCTCATACTTCTGAAACCACCGAGATTCCCCTTTTCCAAGAGGCACACAAATATGTACGACCACAGCTAGAGGTCTACAGCCTTATGAGCACCCGCAACTACAAAGGTTCATTAGGCTCTATGCCTCGTGCTGCTGGGCGGTCTTTGGCTTTATACTACTCATGTATAATTCATAACGTTGCTGGATTATGTACCGTTGCTGGTTTGTGCATAATGCCATGTGTTGCTGTTGTGGGTTTTGTTGGTGATGGAAATGATCGGGCTGAAGTCAATCCAAATTGGCAGGGAATGATGACGATGACGACAAGGACTACAACCTACGATAGTGATGTAAATGATGATGATGACAGCGTGTCACATTTCCTTAGCTCGTCATTATATCTTAGAACGCTTACAGATCGTGTCACATTTCTTCAGCTCGTCAGTGTCGTTTTCAGATCGTGATGTTGGACGTGCTGCGAAAAATGTCAAGCAGCGCCATCGCCTTTGCCACAGGGTACATCATCGAGTATGCCGGCTTCTTCTACACCCTGATTATGATTATTGTTCTTAGGATCTGTTCCTTCGCGTTTGCCTTTATCTTCGTAACGGAGACTGGCGAGCAGAAGAAGAGTGATGGTTTCATCGCTCCACTTAGGTGGGTAATGTATACACTTACATCATTCATCAGGACAATGCAAAGTATTCGACTGCGCTAGCTCCAGGCGCACTGGTTGACTCCACTGATTCGCGGCATCGAATCTAGGGAGACAACCAGTGTGGGATCACTGTGGTTTCAAAGGTCAAGCGGCTACAGAAACGTCAAAATAATCAGCAGCTTATCTACCCAAAGTCGATCCATATTCGAAATTCAGTCTTAACACGTTCTACCCCAGGACCGAAATCCCCAAAGTTTGAAGTTGCCTTCTTAAGAACTGTATTACAATTTTAGAGACAGATCGAGCATGATAATTCAAGGGTCGTGCCAGAATAGCTTGTCGCCTGTGGGCGCCAAGTTAGTCTGGCATCACCCTTGAACTATGATGCTCGATCCATGTCTTGCTCTGGTGTGGCGGTGCTGAATGAGTTAATGCGTGTAGCATTTCCTGGAGGATTTTTTTAACTGACGGTCAGTGCAACTTGGAGGTGGTACGTTTATAGTTTAGATACAAAGATACAAACTTGGGAACTGAAAAACCTGGCGCCTTGCGTGGTAAGCACATGTTTGTACTTTGCGAAGTGTATAACCGATTTTGAGCGAAATCACCTGTGATTGAAGACTTTGATTTAGGTGCAATCGCCCCCATGATGGTCTTTAATGACGGGTGGCACTTTTGCTTTTCAATGCCGGCTTCATTTGAGAAAGCACCTATCTTTAAATTAGTTTTCCCTTCCCTTTGTTTTTTTTTTTTTTTTTTTTTTTTTTTTTTTTTTTTTTTTTTTGCGAGACATTTTGTTTTCAAAATATTTTTTTGTGGGAGATGGAAGAGCTATGGCAAGTACTTCTCGGTCATGTCCTAGGAGATGTTTTAGTCTTCCTAAATTCTAACGTTGATACATTTTTCATTTCCACAGGACCATTCTCCGAGCCACAAAGAGCCCCAGGAAGAGACTGTCTCTGCTGCTGGTCAACTTAGGTCTTCTATTCTCCGTCTTCTCTCTTAAGGATGAAAATGAAGTCATGCGTACCTACCAGATGAGTCCTCCGTTTTGCTTTGACTCTATCACGGTAATACACGAATACAATATGCATGTAGCGAGAAGTTAGTCCCTCCCCCACCACCCTCCCGCTTGTGTAGAAGGGGGTTGTATGTTTTTTGTTTGACATACAGGAACAGTTGTGTGGCCTTTTCCCCATGGTCTTGAGCCGTAATGTGCAAGATCAGTACAACATAATTAGTATGGAACTACTGTTGTCATCTTTAGGTCAAGCACACATTCTGTCAGTGGTGCCAGCCTTTGCAATACACTTTTGGGTGAAAAACAACGCTTAATCCATATCCCAGTATTCAAAAGGCCATTGGGCTGAACCTTTGTTCATTCAACGATCAAAAGCCGAAACCGTTTAAGAAGCACGTAGACAAACTAGTCTCAGCAAGATTCATGTATCCTCATGAGCCCGTGCAGTCGCGGGGGCTCATGAGGTTGTATGTCTCTTGCGGTTGGATCGTGTTCACTTTTTCTCGTCAGTGAAAGGGTTTATTTGACCCCCGTCAACTTGTAAGGCCCAGTCCTGCTCTCAATAAATATAGATATTCGTTGGTCCAGCAAGTTTGAATCAACATTCAAGTCTTTTAACGTGTGCCGTTACTGATGTTTGCTATTTTCTGTCAGCTCGGGTACTACGACAGTGAACATCGTCTCAAGGGCCTCCTGGCCGTTCCTGTCTTATGGGTATGGCGCAGGATTCACCTGTCTGAATCCACCATAGCGGCCGTGGGGCTTTTGTTCCACGCAGCAGCTGCATTATTGCTGTCCACCGTCCGTCAGACATGGGTCTTCTGGACAAGTAAGAAACGCCATCAGCAGCAGAAGCGCAGCAGCAACAGCAGCAGCAACATCATAAACGTAGACCTCAACTGTCATTATAATAAACTTCACACTCATAATCATAATAATAATCACGACCGATCACATCATCACATCGGCAGTAGAAACGTTGACACTAACATTAACATCAATAGCGCTGCTGTCGTCGACATTACCGTCATATTTAAAATGACATTTGAAGTATAATCATGGCAACCAACAACCACCACCTGTATCATCGTTATCATTATTAGCAGCAGCAGCAGCGTCTTGTTGGGCCCAAAGCCGCGAGGCGTCAGAAACATAATCAGAAACTCGTAACAGTGGCATGTCTCGTCCAATATTAACACATTCGCTGCCAGTCGACGCAGATTGTGTTTCTGACATCTTTGCTGCCTTAACGTCAAAGAGCCCTGGCACTCTATGGATACAAAATGGTGTCAGCAAGAGTCATAGATCCTTATGAACCCCGGCAACTGTAGGGGAACACGATGATATATGTCTCTTGCAGTAAGATCGACTTCGTTTTCTTCTCGGCAGTAAAGGGGTTGATTTTAGTCTACAATGATGAAAATGGAGCAGATCACCTCGCACACGAAATGCAATTTATGTTTGTCATAATCGTTGTGGAAGTCAGCGCTTTACCTTCGTTTGCGTGCAGTTCCGGTGATCGCTATACCAGGTGACCTGACTTTGTCTATGGCCAAAGCCCTTACCTCCCGTATGATTGGACGCAGTGCATTAGGTGAGATTTCTTTGTTGTATGACATTTTTAATTTCACATATACATATATATTTATATAAAATTACCCTGACTGTTTTTATAGTCTATGACTCCAGTATTAGCAGGTAGACAAGTCAGTAGGAAAGACTCGGTTCTTTTTTGTATCACACTTATTTTACACGTCTCAAGATTCAAGATTATCCTTACAATTATACAAAATTATCGTAACTGCTGCTGTAGACTCTCACTCCTGTATTAGTAATTACACAATTTATTATTATATTAAGGACATAGAGCGTGGAGTCAACGTTTTGTATCATACAAATCTCATCATGCGAATGGCTTTTTCATCAGGACTGGACTGCATGTTTCCACTCTGCTCGAGTACATTGAACCCAGACACAATAGTGAGATTTCGCTTGCACCGAACGACCACCGACAAAGAACGAGTGCGAAAGTGCGGCTGAAGCCCAGCTTGTATCATAATTATCCATAGACAATACTCCAAACATCTCCAAGATTCGTGGATCTCTACCTCTTGGATATGTTTGGAGTGTTGTCTATGCTCATGGTAGAAGCTGTTTATCCGCCGTGACTTTGCACTCGTTCGTTGTTGGGTGTCGTTCGCTGCAAACAAATCCTCACTGATATCGATCTCCACACATGTATGTAATGCAAATATTGCATGTCATCTTGTGTGTGCATGGAGCTGTCGTACCAGAAGTGGCACCATTTTTGTTTTCAGAGTAAAATGTTCCACATAACTGACAGTCACACGCGCCCAGACGATTTTATTTACAGACGGATACTGACTTAACTGTAATTTTCTTTTCTAGCATCTACGTTTGCTATCATGCTGGCGGCGGAGGAGGTATTTTCGTTTGCTGGCGGCAACGCTACAAACTACCTGTATATGTCTTCACTGGACACTGTGCCAACGGCGCCATTCTATCTGGCATTTGCTTCTTTTGTCTTTTCCTCCACTTTCTTTATGTAAGCATCGCTTTCTTTAGGTGCGGAATAATGATTGACCATACTAGCTCAAGGGTTGTGCCTGGTTAGTTTGACGCCCTGAAGACCCCAAACAAACCAAGCACCACCCTTGATCGATGATGCTCTTCTTGTACTTATGGAATGGTTAAAATAACTGTTATCGTAAATGAGTCTCTGCACCTCTTCTACTGCAGTATTATTGCATTAGCATCCTTTATATTTGACTCTATTCATTTAATTATGTAAGCGAAACTTTTTTTCCCAGGTCTGCTACGAGAGATGGGTTGACCGTAATCTCAGTTTTAGTTTGTCGCCCTTAAGGCCTGTATACCCTTCGCTTTCAGGGGGACACCCATTCCCCATTGAATTGTCACAGTGTCATTTAGTTGTCAAAGTTTTTTTTTTTTTTTCATTTACTTGATTATGACGAATCTATTGGGCGTCATTTCTTTACTGAGCTATTTTTTCAAGTTTATTTAGTCACGGAAGTGTTACCTGTATGATCATTTAATTTCAGAGCTCAGACGATCCACCAGCGCAAGCATCCTGATTCCATCACAACGGCTTCCAACCAGGACACCAAGAACGTCAAGGCATCGACAAAACTGTAGACAAGTCTTCTAATCTACTTCGTATGAAACAACAAGATGATGATTTTATCCCAAAATCTACCGTATTGTTTTAAGCTCACATGCGTTTTCCTTTTAGAAACATTCAGAGTTCATGTTCATATGTTTAAGCTTATCCTTCTTGATCCATTTCCCTCCTTTCTAACCCAGCATCTGATCAAAACACACCAGCGCACACAAATAGAGACGGATACATGGCGCTTCCCGCCATTAGTACTCTCTGTGGGGCTGATATAACGATAGGAATTATAAAGAGGACGAATAGCACGAGAAAGCTTCACGTCATAGCATCGGCTAGTCCCATGACGCCGTGTACACAGTGATGAATTTGATGTCGATTCAGAAACATTGTATAACACTGACATCTGGTGCTTTTCGACAATTTAGGAATAGTGTGTCGTGTTTGGCGCCTTTACGTCACCGTCACTGTCTTATCCTTCTCGAGTCGAGAATTCTTTTAAACAAGATGAGGATTTCATCCAAAAGTCTACCGTATTGTTTGGAGCTCAGTTGCGTTTATCTTTTAGGAACATTCAGAGTTGTTCATATTATTAGGCTTATTATTCTGATCCATCTCCCTCCTCTCTAATCCAACCTCGGATCAACACGCACGTAGGCGCACACAAATAAAGACGGACACACGGAGCTTCCCGCCATTAGTACGCTCTGTAGGCTCGTGTACCGACAGGAATCCATCTCCTTCTACTGTATCCTACCCACTGATTCACGAACACTGGCACAGAGAAATAAAGACGGACACACGGCGATTCCCGCTGTTCGTAAGCTCTGTGGTCTGGCGTAGCATATCTATTATGAAGATGAATAATAGCACGAGCAGCAAAATGATGTCATTTTAAGCTTCACGTCATGGCGTCATTAGTCCCACGACGCCGTGTTCATAGTGACGACTCGATGTTATATGTCACTCATCGTAGTAATAACATTTGACGTATCAGAGGATCAACTTTGCAATTTTCTTGCTGATTTTCACGCCTTGGTTTACAGGTCACAATTTTGACCTAATCCTACCCCAGGCCGGGACAAAAAGCAGGCTTATGCAAACACTTTTTGAAAAATCATGCGGGTATTAATGAGAAGATAGTTGTTTACGTAAAAGAAAAATTAAAGTTATGTTAGCCGTTTTACAAATGACTCAAAAAAGTGACGCAGAAAATTGATTTTCATCCCTAAGGCATACAGGTCACAATTGACCTAATCGTAATCGACAGCCGAGAGAAACTGTAGGCTTATGTAAATACCGTATACGAAAAATCATGCAATTATTATTGAGAACAATGGGGCGGGGGGGGGGGGGGGTTCGTAAAAGAAAAGATTGAATTGTTTTAAGATAAACCCATATAATTCGTAAAATTAATCCCCAAAACGACAAAACATATTTTTAAACAAAAATTAATTATCACTCAAAATGTTCTAGAGGTACAACGCTGGTTAACGAACTCACTCAATGTCTCCTTTTATCTAGCTATACGCAAAATATCTAGTAAAAGAAATAAGAAAAGTTACGGACTCCAGCGTGGATCAACAGGTTTTTGTGAAACGGCCATTTTCTCGCCAATGAGCATCCTAATCCCCCAAAGAGGTCTCGAGATAATTCTTTTAGGGACAATATCCTAAAATTTCAAGCTTGTCCGTCCTCAAACGCGGGCTCTAGTCGATGTTACATACACACAGACACACACACACATACACACACACACACACACGCGCGCGCACTCATACACACACAGACGCACACACACACACACACACACACAGGGAGACGCAACCATCAGAGTGGGTTACCTAGCATTTCATGTGAAAATGGGTTCCC
This sequence comes from Semisulcospira habei, assembly GCA_036245525.1. Taxonomy (NCBI): domain Eukaryota; kingdom Metazoa; phylum Mollusca; class Gastropoda; family Semisulcospiridae; genus Semisulcospira; species Semisulcospira habei. The sequence continues at coordinate 132,420,304 of BTPG01000008.1, forward strand.
ATATTTCTATTTATTCTAGGGCTCTGGAATTGATGCGAATGTTTAGAACTCACATTATAACTAAGCTCTATAACTTAAAATAAAATAGACATTTTCTAGAAACAGAGCCACTAGATGCCGAAAAAATGGGTTTCTGCCAATAAAGTGGGTGGGTGTCTCTCTCACACAAATGAAACTGGCATTACAGTCAAAATGGGTGTCTTCACAACAGTAGGCGTCTGTAATAAGGTCAAGTTCATGGAATACTTCTTTTTCACATTAATTTTTTTTTTCCCAACTTAAATGTGTATGTGTGCTTTAACATTCTTTACATAGTATGGTGCAAAATTCAATAAACACTGGCCCGAAACCTTTCGATTATGATTTTTACAGAGGAAATCGTTTAAACATTGCTGCGTTTTGTCCTTTTGAAGCAAAACAGTTTATCATGGCATTGATGTGAGAATCAACATAATGTATTCCGGAAATTAAAGGACTTTTTTTGTGCGTTTTGGGGTACTCTGGAGTTTCAGACAAACAGCAACAGAGCATTTTGAATATTAACCCTTATCATTCGGAATACACCAGTGTGTGCAACTAGTGTAACTGAAATAGTCCAAGGGTTAGTGCCAGAATAGCTTGGTGCCTCTAGGCGCCAAGCTATTGTGGCACCACCCTTGAACTAAAGCCATTGGTCTATGTCCTCATCTGTAAGTACTGTAATGTAGCTTGCATAGAATTATGGCAGTGAACAGATTTGAAGCTATTTAGCCTCAGTATGACTATGATGCGGGTCAAAAAGTGTGGAAAAATATCAAAGATAGAAAAAGACCCAGACGAAGAAACGAACACTTAACTTATTCTACCCCAGCAAAATTTAAGATCCACCACGATAGTTCAAGGGTGATGCCAGAATAGCTTGGCGCCTATGGGCACCAAGCTATTCTAGCATCACCCTTGAACTATCGTGGTGGATCTGTGTCCTGCACTGCAACGCAGTCTTCTGAAGACGACTTCAACATTTGGGCTTAACTTATTCTACCCCAGACACACCACAGCAAAATAAAGATCCACCATGATAGTTCAAGGGTGATGCCAGAATAGCTTGGTGCCTATGGGCGCCAAGCTATTCTGGCATCACCCTTGAACCATCATGGTGGATCCGTGTCCTGCACTGCAACGCAGTCTTCTCAAGACGACTTCAACATTGGGCTCAACTTATTCTACCCCAGACACACCACAGCAAAATAAAGATCCACCATGATAGTTCAAGGGTGATGCCAGAATAGCTTGGCGCCTATGGGCGCCAAGCTATTCTGGCATCACCCTTGAACTATCATGGTGGATCTGTGTCCTGCACTGCAACGCAGTCTTCTGAAGACGACGTCAACATTTGGGGATTCCGATCTTGGGGTAGAACGAGTTAAAATGACAGAACAGAACACTGACATTAATTAACTAACTGACAACATAAGAAATCACTTGAAACTTCAGCCTTTATTTAACGTCTTTCGTCTCCAACAAACAACCAGCCATTCTTTCATTTGCAAAATGGTATGGCAGTACAACCAACCATTCTTCAGAGCATGGAATTACTCGTACTAAAAAAAGAGGAAAACCCCTTTTCACTAGGGGGGTCCGGGGGCATGCCCCCCCGGAAAAATTTTGAAAATTTACATTAAAATTTGTGCAATCTGGTGCATTTTAGAGAGAAACTGAGCAGTTTAACCACCTAAAAATCTTGCTTTTTTTTCTTATTTTTGGGGTGCACTTTTTATTTTTTGTGTCAAAGGTTTAAAAGTTATACTAAAACAAAGTATTCAACAGAATATTTATATCCAAATGCTTATTCAAAATACATCTGAATGTCTTTCCATTTTTTTTTAAATTTGAGTTTAATTATATAATATATATACTTTCTTTAATAATCTCTGCTTAATCAGCTGTAAGTATGGATTCCTTTTATCTCTTATTTAATACTATGTACCATGGTTACTGAGCTGGAGAAAGGTTATATAGATTTTTCAACATAATTTCATCAAACTTTACTGGGAAAAAAATACATTGTAATAAATTTATTCACCATCATGAGTAATATTTCCAATGGCACTGCTTTTAGCTTTCTTGTGTTTCGCTGTAGACACGTGAGCATCAAGTGCTACGCGGCCGCGTAGTTAATATCAACTCTGCGCAGTTCGCGGCAATACGCCTGCCCACAGGCCGCTAACTTGCGAATACACTGAGCGCGGAGCTCGTCGTTTACGCTTTTCTCGAGCCAAGTCCATCTCCAAATATTCTTGGCTCCAGAATCGTCTGACGTCTATTCTGTCTCCGCGTTTAAGTATTTTCTCTTCGCCGTATTTTGACCAGACTACGACTCCACTGAAGACCGGAAGTGACCTGTGCGAGCTAAAGCTAACGCCTCGCTCAATTTTCAATACGCGATTTGGGGATATCCGCCACATAAAGATCACGAAACACGGTATTGGAATAGTGACTTTACGATTTTGTTTTCGGCGGAAATTCGGCGGAATGGCAGCTTCATTTAAGCGGAAATCCGCCAAAAAGAGGAAAATTCCATGCTCTGATTCTTTCATTTGCAGAGTTTTTAAAATGGCATGCAGTATATTACAAAATGATCCCCCCCCCCCCCCCAATAACACTCTTGTAATCAATTTTTACATTGTCAATGGTTTTCTTATCTTATTATATTGTCTTTTGTCCCCAGCCGGCTGTTTCGTTTTGCAAATCCAAAGGTTATACAGTATACAAAATGTGACCCTTTCTCACGAAACCAGTCTTAACTCGCAGCGAGCCAATCAGCACTACACGCAATAATATGTGGTGGGGGGGGGGGGGTCAATCTGGGGCATTTTCACTTTTTGGGAGAAATGTATTCTACATACACCAAAGTATCGTATGGTTAAAATCTTTATCATGAAAAATGCCATTAAATAGGTAAAAAATGATTTTAAAAGTCTGCCCTTGGCCCCAATTATGCTGCACACAGAAACTTCACAGGCTGTTTTCTCAAAATGGCCGCCGGAGGCTTTAACAACTTTAAACACTTAAGAACAGCGTTTTACAATTTTTGCACTACAGCATACAGTCATATATCACAGTAATCAGCAAACACTGTAGTTTTCATAAATGCATATATGTCAAAACATCCAAAATGCGAGTTCTTAAAGCTGAGAAACAGTCAAAAAAACTCCGCCCCGCACGTGTTTTAAAAAAACTTTGCAGGACCCAGCGAGGGCCCTCTTCGTGAACGTTCGGCTAACTTCGGCAAACCGGTTTGCAACTGACTCAGTTGACTGAGTTTTCAACTGCGTTTGTCGTGCTGGCAAAACTCCCGTGAAAAAGACAGGCCACTTCCTGTATCGCAGCGAGTGGGAACCGCGATCACTGATCTAAACCAGCGATATTTTTACTGATATCAACAGTAGCAGACGACACTCGACCACCCGACGGACAGAGCAGGCCATTTGTGTCTTGCCTGGACGCACACTGGATATGGACCAGGCCGAGCTATCCGTAAGTTACACAGCACAGCCTGAAGCTTTATTTGATATCGGAAGGGTGAGAAAGGAGGGGTTATTTGTCGTTTTGCGTTTGTTATATCTTTTCATCTGGAGTGGCCTACAGCGAATTGTTTTCTCCATACGAAGGGCAGCTACTAAAAATCAGCTTGACCCATGGCGACCTTGTATCTTTTGGCATCTATGTAAACAGTCGATTCTCTCTCTCTCTCTCTCTCTCTCTCTCTCTCTCTCTCTCTCTCTCTCTCTCTCTCTCTCTCTCTCTCTCTCTCTCTCTCTCTCTCTCTCTCTCTCTCTCTCTCTCTCTCTCATCCAATTTACTGTGTTGGTTGTGCATCACAATGCTTCTTTATTTATTTATATTAGCCTATATTGGACTGGAGGTACGTGTTGAAAAAATTCGTTCACAACTACAAAGTGTCAAGAGTCATACTTACAGCATGTACAGCCGTACATTCTGCCATCATAGTCCCCAGCGCGTAAAATCCGTGGCTGTCGGTCAGTTTGAAAGTGTCACAGAATCGTCTGCTGTTGTCCGATCTGCTAATCGCAATGATTTCCGTGCAACAGGAAGTGGTCTGTCGTTTTCCGAGAGTTTTGCAAGCTCGGGATACGCAGTTGCCAACTCCGTCAACTGAGTTACGAACCGATTTGACCCACTTAGGGGCAGGGCCCAAGCTGGGTCCTATAGTCTTTTTAAAACACGCGCTGGGCGGGTTTTTCTCATTGCACCTCAGCTTTAAGACTGATTTTGTGAGAGAGAGGGTCACAAATGATCCAGGCGTCCATCAGATAAAAAAAAAAAAAAAAAAAAAAAAAAAAAAAAAAAAAAAGCAGGCTATACATGCTGAAACCACCCCAATAATAACACTGATGTAATAAATCTGTATGAAATCGAAAATGCTGCGAGTGGCGGCTCAATTCATTTCTTTTGTAACTTTTTCAGTCTGTTGCGGACGTAATCCTTAATGTTTGTCCAGCGCCTATGTCTAAGTGCAGGTTCCAGCGCCATTGCATACTGTATCTCGGCCTTTCCAGGAAGTTTGTTCATGACGAGGTGTGTCTTGAAACGAGTTTGAACAGCTTTCTCTTCAGCTTCCCCCCATGGTTTTCTTGTAAATCTAGCTTTCTTTCGAACAGGAGCTGACGCAGTACTGTCATCATCAAAACTATCTAGATTGTCATCAGGCTCTGGACGTCTTTTCTCCGTCATGCTCATCGATTCCTGTGTTGCTGACTTGCTACTTGCTTCATTCACAGGTGCTGTTCCCCCCGAGACCTCTCTGCCAGTTTCTGATGCGTCTTCATTGTCAAAGTCAATCTCTTCATCATCGCCCAGCTCAGCTCTAATGCAACTCTCAAAATCTGTCATCCCATTGTTAACTGACAGAAGAATCTTTGCCACTTTTGCCTTTTGAAGGACGTCTTGAGGTTGGCGGTAGATATGGCGATGTATCCGAATATCATGGCCAAGGAAATCTGCCAGCTGATCCTGGTCTAACTCCGAGATGGCCATTGACTGAGCCAAAGTTGCAACCTGTTTCCGCAACTGAGTAAATGTGAA
>BTPG01000008.1:132425408-132505408 GCA_036245525.1 Semisulcospira habei
CATGGCTGGGTATGACACCCCTGCTTCTAGGGCATGGGCCTTCAGAACATCATGGCCTCTGTAAGGCCTCTGACCAGAAGGTGTGGCAAAGATGTACTGGGAATCAGCGAGAGCTGGCACCGATTGCCTCATTTGAAGGATTCTGTCCACAGTTGTCATCATCTTCTTCGTCAGCAAAACGGGAACACTCCTATTAAACTTGCCTCTGATTTCCACTCGCTGAAAATGATTCACCATTTTCTTCTCAACCTCTGTGAGACCTTTCAAGATATCTTGATTGGTGATCGATCCAATCTTAGCATTCTGGAAGTCTGACACCTTCATTCTCTGAACTTCTCCCCCTCGTTTTTCGGTTGAAAAGTGATACAGCACAAAGAGTTGCTTTAAACCACTGTCGGATAATCTTCCGAAACCATCCTTGTCTCAAGAAGCTGTTGGACCTTCCTCACATCTTCACATGATGGGATCAGCTTGGGTTTGTTCATGGTCATTTTCCCCGACCGACTGGGCTGCTGTAGCGGACACACAATCATACCAGTCCCCGTTGAAGACAGAGTCAAACCGCTGCGCCTCAGAGAGCTCCTGTCGCCACCTGTCGTCTGAACCCTGTCCAAGCTGTTTGGATGCCTGTGACTGTTTGATCTGTGAACACTTTTTCAAAGCATGGCCTATGCGCATTGCGAGATTGCCTTTTTTGAACTGATGTGTGTCCTCATCAAAATCTGCTAGCTCTTTTACAGCCAGGACAACATGATCAAAGCTAGCTGAATTGATCACAGCATTTAAACTTGCGATTTTCATTTCTGACCTCACTCTGATAATCTTTAACAGTCTCCCCTAACTCCCGCATCCTGGAGCTGATTTGTCCAGCCGTGTGTTCTTCAATGTCCCTGCGGTCAAATAATCTCTTTCCATACTCAAGAAGCAAGGGGTCAGTTCTGATGAGACGGCTTATCTCATCATCTCTCTGGGCTAGCCAAGACCTTTGTGGTAGAAGGAAAATTCAACGTCTAAGGGTATTGGAAGCATGAGCCGACCACGGCGAGCGGCGTCCCCTCGCCGAGTGATCTGAAACCCCTCCTGGCTTCTGACAGCAACGTTTTGAGTGTACAGAGATCAGCTTTTTTTGATAGAGCCCTTTGCAATGGCTACAGGCGAGAAGGTCGTCTACCTTACTACTAGTTTTGGTGCGATACTTAGGAATCAAACATCCGGATTTGTTTTCAAGAACAGCAACGTTATGCATGTAATCACCCTCATCTATGTTAGTCTGATACCTAATGCTCTGACGTCTCTGCTTGGTACCCTGTCTTTTCCATCGCACAAACCACATTTTACAGCAGCGGTCCTAGGCCTCATCTGCATAGGAACATCTTGTAAGTGCGTTGCTCATTTTCAAGACAAGCTTGCCAACACAATTTGTTTGCATGTTTCTTGTCCCATTTGGTTCATGTCCTTCATTTTCAGCGGCCGAAAAATCAAACGACAGGGGGGGGGGGGGGGGGGATAGGCACGCGTGTCCACCGTTCGCCAAAGTATCCAAAAACCGACAGGGGGAGCGAGACCAAACACACCCGAAAATGGACTTTGTTATGACACTCCTGATCTGCAGTATAAAAATGGAATGTGCGTACCAGTTTATGTTCAGATGCACACTAAACGGCACTCTGTCTTGGACAATATCCTTTTTCACCGCCATTTTCCACTGCGACCTAAAGCTACCGGAAGTGTCGGGCGATAGTGAACCAAACTACATACAAATCCAACCCATTTGAGATTTTTTTGCCATTTAAGAAGATTTTTTTTTTTTCTCGTCTTTTTTGTTGTTATTAGACGCGGAAAATAAATATGCTTCAGCGGAATTGTGAAAGAATTTCCACGGAAATCCGCGGAAACGCGGAAGACTCCCACCCTGGGATAAGGATCGACCATGATAGTTCAAAGGTGATGCCAGAACAGCTTGGCGCCTACGGGCGCCAAGCTATTCTGGCATCACCCTTGAACTATCATGGTCGATCTGTGTCCTGCGCTGCAATGCGGTCTTGAGAGGACAGGGGCAAAATTTAAGGATTTTGGTGTTGGGGTAGAATGAGTTAAAGTTTACCATGGACGACGGACGGACGACCAGTGGCCCAGAACATAAACTCACTTTTGCTTCGCACGCACGCCAGCCAATAAAATGAAGATGATCATAGAATCACTTTACTTACCAGTTTGTAATTGGGAGCATTTCGCTGCCGTCCATGCACCCTCCTACCAGACGCACCCTCTGTGGCAGAGGCTGGGGGGCCATGATTCTGCAGCATAGATCCCGATGGGTTTGGACATCCTGCTGCCATCCGGCGCTGGGTGTGTGCCAGAAAGTCCTGAGCCGGTGTGACCAAAATGGTGTTGCTGAGAACATGTCCAATACAACCATGTAAACCAACTGACATTTTGAATCAGATTGATTGTACATTGCTTAACGTCCCGACAGCCACTAGGCTTTCTCAGGACGTGCCTGCACTGCTTGTGAAAAAAAAACCCACCTAAACAGAACATTGCCATGTATGTCGCCTGCCGGTCAAATACGTTAACTCATTCTACCCCAACACCAAAATCCTTAAATTTTGCCCCTGTCCTCTCAAGACTGCATTGCAGTGCAGGGCACAGATCGACCATGATAGTTCAAGGGAGATGCCAGAATAGCTTGGCGCCCGTAGGCGCCAAGCTATTCTGGCATCACCCTTGAACTATCATGGTGGATCCTTATCCTGCCGTGGTGTGTCTGGGGTAGAATGAGTTAAATAAACCTAACACATGGGGCCAAGACATAAAGCTAAGACCATTTAGCAACACACATCCAATATCAAGAGCTACAGGCAGTGCAGACAGTAGGGAGAGTTTTAAAAAGGCAAATTTATACAGGTGAATGGACAAAGGGTAGACAGAAACACATGCATGCCCCAGAATTGAGAGAAAAACCCACCCTGTGGGGCTGACCAGGGTGACCCTGAGAACTAAAAACTGGCAATACAGTAAAAAGCGATACTTCAGTTGCACATTCCTAAACGAGACCTGTTTGTGGACGTTCGTTCTTCGAATCGCGAGGCAGTTTTGCGAACGAGGATTGAAATCTGGCGCCATTTTTGTTTTTTTAAAAAAAAAAAGTCAACTGATAGTTACTGTGCATGCATGTGGCAAGTTAACACGTCAGAAAAAAAAAAAGAAAGAAGAAACAAAATCGCGTGGCAGATTGACCTTGTAATGGGGTTATTGAACGAATTCCTTTCATTGAAGAAGAAAGCTTTTGTTAAAATCGTGGGGTTCTATTATCATTTACTACAAGACTCAACGGTCAGGCCCGGCCGGTGCGGCCGAAGACACGTTTGAAAGCAGACGCCTTATTTTTCTGGGCCAAACGGGTACGGGGATTGGAGGCATCTCTCAGTTAAATAACTGCACTGAACAAGTACATTTGGGCGTGCTCTTAACTAAGAAATATTGCATAAAATACCTCTGCAAATGCGAGAGAATGACCGGTGCGTCCGTTGGAGACGAAAGACGTTTAAGCAAGGGAAGGAACTCCGTTGATCGGTGTTGGACCAATCAAATTGATCTGAAAACACTCCGGCCGCTTCCGTGTCCACACACAGGCCCAGGGCATCCCTGAAACACAACGATGAAGTAAATCTGTTAAAATGGGCACATCGTATTTTGATATTTTTTTTCTGAATTTTGAATGAAAGATAATACAGAAACAACCCTCAGAAAAAATGGGTGTCTGATCTGGCCACCCAAAATTTTACACAGACCCAGATTGCATAAGGATGGTAAAGAAAGTAACCCAGTTCAGTCATTTGGTGTACGCACACACACACACACACACACACACACACACACACACACACACACACACACACACACACACACAAACACACACACACACACACAAACACACACACACACACACACACACACACACACACACACACGCACGTACGGCCGTTCGCGCCAAATGTACTTTCAGAATCGAGGTTAGCGTAACTTGACATGACGTAACTTTTATCTTGTTACTTCAGTTATCAGAGGTTTAGCCCTGCCTGCCTTTGACATCATGGACATGCTATTAAATTCGTCCCGCCGCGACCCATCCTAAAAAGTCTTTTCTACAAACAGAAGGGACTTAAAAAAAAAAACGCAGTCGCTTTTAACCCCTTGGCTGATGGAGTACAGGAACCAATATCAGAATTCAAGAGGTATTGATCCTAATGACCCACCACAGTCGCGGTGGTTCATGAGTATCTGTGTTTTTTGCTGCCTGATTTTGAGATTCATAACTGCCAGTTGTAGGACTTTCAGTTCGTGACGCTGTTAATATTTTTAATGTCGGTGCTCGCAGTTTTTGCTTCTGCAATATAAGAAGTCCCAGCCATCCGAAAAATACGGATACAAAAGTGAAGTCAACAAGAGGCATAGATCCTTTTGAGCCCCCGCAGGTGCAGGGAATCACAAAGATCAATGTCGCCTGCAGTTGGGCGTCGTGGACTTTTACTCATTGAAGTGGTGCAGTAGAATTTCATTCATGATCATTGGAGATAAGACTGACCATTGGCATGCAGAGTGCCCATACTCATAATTCTGTATAAAGAGCGGTGTTTACACGACACAGAGACAATTGGCCATATCAATCCAAGAATAAAATCACCCTGTTGACAACAAAGATGCCCTGGTGTTGGTACAAAATGGAGCCATGATGACATCTTGTACCTTTCCCCATCATCTGCCAACTTAAACTGCACACCCGGGTATAAGTTATAACAAAGAGAGACCACCTTCCAACAGACTTATAGCCACAAAAACACAGGGTGGGCAAATTCATAAAAACATGTCTGACAGGCCCAATCGGAGACCTAACGTGGATCAGACAGCATGGCCGAGCAATGGTTTTCGATATAGCAACAGATTACAGATTATTAAAAGCCATATGCATTCATTTATGTTGTCCAGGTGTCCGTCCTGAAGCAGAAGCAGCGCGAAAAAACTGCACGGAATGCATGTTCAACCTGCCTCTTCAGATGGACAGGCAACGAGAACAGTCAGACACTAATCAAGAATAAATGCTGGATCTACCCATAGCACAATGGAAGCTGTATCTTATCTTCTGAATGTGAAGGCGTCGCTGAAAGTGACTCTTGCACTAAGGACTGAAAACAACAGAAGACGTGTCCAAGGGAAGTATAATAAGGGGGAAGGAATACGAAAGTATGATTTGCAGCCATCTGTGAGCGTAAATGAATCACTATGAAGCATGACAAAAGGACCAGCTCTCACAATCTAATCAATTAAGCGGATGACAACACTTTTTAAAAACGTCTAAATTTGACTGCGACTTTGAAATCCGCACACCGTATTTTGCAAAATTCATCAAAATTTCATCCATTTAGTTACCAACATGAAACTTTGGAATATAAATGTTCAATACTAAATTTTCATTGGGTGTCAATTTCAGATTTATTGGTGGCTTGGTGTTTACATTATGTAAGTTTATCCAAATGGTCCTTAACTGATGGTGCATAGTATATTGTGTGTTGTTTAATAGTACGTATGCCCCGAACTGACACCTGCTTTTATATATATATATATATATAAGCTACCTTAAAAGATAGTGTGCTGGTCTGTAATTTCGGACTTTACGGCCACGATCCGTAAGATCCAAAACGATAAACTAGCACACATATAAAGGTTATCGACGACCACGCTTGTGTCTGTTTTCGTCAGTTGCTGGTAGTAACCAGCTCTTTTATGCGTTTTGTTTTTAACCAATTTAACCCCAACGCCACATTTCTCAAATTGTGGATGTGTTACCTAAAGAATATGTACCAAATGCTAACTCAAGGGTAGTGCCGGATTAGCTTGGCGCTGTTTTAGGCGCCAGGCATATCTGGCAAAACCCTTGAATTATCATGGTCAATCCTTCTCCTGCTGTCGGGCGTCGGGTGAAATCTTCAGTTATACAACTATTCTATTTTTTACTATAATAAAGACAATGTTGCTAATTCACTAATTTAGACATTTCGTTTAGACGTTTCGATTTCTTTTTTTCTTTTTTTCTTTTTTTTTTTTTTTTTTTTTTTTTTTGGGGGGGGGGTCCTGCTTGTTTTCTTTGTTTGTTTGTTTGTTGTTTGTTTTTTGTTTGTTTTTGTTTTATTTGTTTTTTGTTTTTTTTTAAGATGCACACATATAAAGCAAGCGTATATCAAAAGTAATTCACTAACAAGTGTGGTATGAAAACTAATGCACGATTTCAACAGCAACAAGGAATTGACGGGGCATACTTACTGTCAGTTCGGGGTATACGTACTATTAAACAACACACAATATAGTATGCACCCAAAAACAAACAAAACAAAAACAAACAAAAAAAAACAACAACAAACAAACAAAGAAAACAAGCAAACTAAAAAAATCGAAACATTAGTAGCAAAGTTTAAGAAATTTGTTCATAACCTGGTACTCATAACTAGACGCTCATGCAATGTCAAAATTAGTGAATTAGTAAAATTGTCTTAGTATAGTAAAAAGAAAATAGTAAAGTTAGTATAACTCAAGATTTCACCCGACGCCCGATAGCAGGAGATGGATTGGCGTACACAACGAATGATATTAACCTTCTTGTGATTGAAACCATCGGTACTGTTAAAAGTACCAATGTCTGTATGCACAAATGGTTAAGTCACCTGGCCCTTATATTTTCTTGCAACACTAAAGACAGATAACCGATTCCTATCTAATAGCTTCAATGACATCCCAAGAACTCTCCATCAGCTGTTGAAAATGCTTGAACCGTGATACCGCGTGAGTGTGTTGCATGCATATGTCTCAGTATCTCACAAGCCTTCTGCGGTCAATCGTCTGACAACAACAAACTAGTGCACTATGAAAGTAGAGTCCATCTGTCATTATGTGCGACTGTCATAGAAGATTTCCGGATTCCAGAAGTAGGTCAATATTTCACGTACATCGACGAAAACAGTGGATTAAAAGCCTGAACAACCATGCGATATCGCATGTTTGTTTGGGGTTTTTAATCCACTATTATGGTCGAAACACGTGCAATGTTGACTTACTTCTGACTTACGAACGACGTCTATTCATTTGAAAAAGGCATACCCCAAACTTTCTTCGTCATTCGCTGGGCACGACACGCGAAATGGCGTCTCTCAGACCGCATGTGTACCATACGAAGATCATGAACTGCATTATCTCTGACGCGATCGCTTCAAAAATTGGGTTCAGTAGCTTAGAGCAGTTAGGTCCAGTAGTTACCAGATTAGGAGCTAATTCGGCTTCGATCGGAAACTCTCTCAGTTTTTCAAATGCGGTAGCCAAAATGTTCCTTGATGGTGTCATCTGAGCTAGGTACACAGGTGCTGATGCTGTGTCCTATTTACCATATGACGGGCCTGTGTTACATGAGTTTACTGCTGTCACAGAGGAGACTGTAAAGAAACTAATTATTTCCTCACCCACCAAATCTTGTTCCCTTGACCCCATTCCCACCTCTATACTCAAGCTATGCCCTGATGAGCTTGTCAGTGTGATAACCAGAATTATTAACTTGTCTCTGGAGTCAGGGTCTGTGCCTCAGCATTTTAAGCAGGCTGTGGTAATTCCATTGTTGAAGAAGGCAGGGATGGATGCAAACTTGCTGAAAAATTATAGACCAGTGTCTAATCTTCCCTTTCTTTCCAAGATTCTGGAGAAAGTTGTGCTGAGTCAGCTCATGTCACATCTCAGTAGTAATGATTTACTTGAACTGTATCAGTCTGCATATCGAAGAAATCACAGTACTGAGACAGCATTGCTTCACATTACCAATAGCCTGCTTACACATGCTGACGTCGGACATGTCTCTTTGCTATCATTATTAGACCTGTCTGCGGCGTTTGACACGCTGGATCATGGGATTCTTTTAGAACGCCTACGCGTGTCTTTTGGTATTTCAGGTCCAGCGCTGTCATGGCTCAGGTCTTACCTTTTTGAAAGATATCAGTCTGTATGTGTGAATGGGATCATGTCTCAGCCTGTGCTTTTGAAGTATGGTGTCCCACAGGGGTCAGTTTTGGGTCCTCTGCTGTTCTCTCTGTACACTAAACCAGTTTCCCGAATCATCAGCCAGAATAGCTGTGAGTATCACAAGTATGCTGATGACACTCAGATCTCTAAGTCTGACCATCCTGGTAAACTGCAGACCATTGTCTCCAATGTGGAGAAGTGTATAGTTGAAGTCAAAGACTGGATGACTTGCAACAGACTCAAGTTAAATGATGATAAAACAGAGAGCATGCTTGTTGGTACTCGAGCTAGAACATCCGCCTCCAGCTGTGATCATATTTCCATAGGTGGCCAAGACATTTCTTTCAAATCCTATGTAAAAAATCTGGGTGTATTCCTGGATTCAAGTTTATCGATGGAAAAATAGGTTAGCCATCTTTGCCGCACTGCCTACCTGGAGCTCCGCAGAATAGGCATGATCAGATACTTTTTGACAGAAAAGGCTACTGCCCAGCTCGTATGCTCTCGCATTCTGTCCCGTCTAGATTACTGTAATTCCCTCCTTGTTGGTATCTCATCTGATCAACTCACTCGCATTCAGCGTATCCAGAATAATGCAGCCCGGTTAGTCCTTCGCAAAAAACGTACTGATCATGTCACACCACTGCTAAAGCATCTCCACTGGCTACCTGTCAAACAGAGAATAGAGTACAAGCTGGCGACTTTGGCATACAAACACTATGACAATACGCTTCCTGCATATCTGTCTTCTTCCCTTGCCTCACACAATCCTAGTAGAAGTCTACGCTCAAGCTCACAAAAACTGCTTGTTCAGCCCAGAGTCAGCCTAAAAACTGCTGGTGCCCGTTCTTTCAGTTATCAGGCCCCTCACGTCTGGAACTCACTTCCACTGCATGTCCGTCTTTCCCCTACCCTGTTGACCTTCAAAACAAATTTGAAGACCCATCTTTTCCAGGTAGCATATCAAGATTAGCTTAGTCTGGATGTGCTGCCTGGAAATGTTGGTTGTTTCCCCATGTTGATAGGCTGTGTGTGTGTGTGTGTGTGTGTGTGTGTGTGTGTGTGTGTGTGTGTGTGTGTGTGTGTGTGTGTGTGTGTGTGTGTGTGTGTGTGTGTTTCGTGTTAGGAATGCGCCTACATGGTGCGAGCAGATGTTTATTTAAAGAGTGAGTGCGTTCTAATTTTTCTCCTTTTTAATATTTTTTTTGTGCTGTAAAGCGCTCCGAGCTTGCTGTTCGTGGGGAAGGGCGCTATATAAAAACTATGTATTATTACTATTATTATTAGGTATGAGTTCCTGGAGGTTTGATTCAAGATTAAAGATTCACGAAATTTATTGTCCATTAAAGGATATTTGTCTTTGCCTGCCGAGCGTAGGTCAAAGTTAAAAACACAATATCTCAATTACAAATCAATCAAACAACATGGCTAAATCTCTGACTAGACAAAAATATAAAATAGTACGTTTTGACACTAACATACGCACGCCCAGACACGCGCACAGACTCACAAACTTAGTTTATGGCAGTACAGGCCTCGAAAGGCAAAACACGGCAAGTCTAGTATGACTATGTTGGAGCTACCCTGTTTTTTTTCCCCAAAGGGAACTGTAGGTCAGTAGGTGTGAGACTGCTCAGCTGGAAAGTCACGTCAGCTGGAAAGTCACGTGCAATCCTGAGGGCTGAGGGTTACAGTTTAGACTTGTCCAACAACTGTATTGCCTGCGGAATGAAAGATAGTTTGAATTTGTTCCTGTTACATTTCGGGCAGCGATAGCGTCTTTTGGAGGGAAGGAGTTCAAAATGCGAGTGAAGTGGGTGGGTTGGGTCACTCATGATTGCACGTGCTTTCCTAGCCAGTGCTCTCTCAGTCAGTTGTAGGACGCTGTTGGTAGATAAGCCGATGATTTTGGCGGCCGTCTTAGTAACGTGGTGCAGCAGGTTTTTGTTTGCTGTAGACAATGCGGGGAAGAAACAGATCGTGCAGAATGACAAAACAGACTCAATGATGCTGACATACAAAAGTGACAGCGGTATAGGGCTCACGTTAAAAGTCTTTGTTGGCACTTTTTTTTTTTAAAACAGTCTGCACATGTGGGCCAAGTCTAGAATCAAGGGTCACGCCCAAATACTTGAAACTGTCAACAATTTCTACAGTTTTACCATCGATGGTTATGTCGCCGTCAAAGTGGCCCTTGCTGCGGAAATCAAAGACCATCTTCTTTGTCTTGGGAACACTTAATTCCAAAAAATGCTCTTGGCACCATGCAGACAGGTCGGCCACTGTGTCCTTATACACACTGATGGACTCGCTGTTGGTAAGTCGGGCCACCACTGCCATGTTGTCAGCAAACTTGACGAAGTAATTGGAGTCGTTTTTACTGCGACAGTCGTTTGTATGCAGTGAGTAGATTACGGGGCTTGCCACACAGCCCTGTACGGCGCCCATGTTGGTGGTGATGCTGGGGGAAAGGGTGTCGCCCACTCTAACACACTGGGGTCTGTCACTGCGGGGTGTACCTCTGGTTATTGTGTGTGTGTGTGTGTGTGTGTGTGTGTGTGTGTGTGCGTGCGTGCGTGCGTGTGCGTGCGTGCGTGTGTGTGTGTGTGTGTGTGTGTGTGTGTGTGTGTGTGTGTGTGTGTGTGTGTGTGTGTGTTGTTCTGCTGGGTTTGTTTTTTGTTTAATTTCTATTGTTGGTTTTTGTTGTTGTTTGTGGGTATTTTGGTTTTTTTCGTAGGGGGGGGGGGGGGGGTGCTGTAGAACTGTACCTTGGTATGCGCGTGGTGTACGAGCTATGCGGGTATTGGTGCGTACATGCGTACGCAATGGACGAAATTTCTGTGGTCAAAGAGTTGACATACAATGCAGATCTTTCAGAACTGGTGTCATGTCCTGACACAGGCGTGCTCTGGATCCGCTGGAGGTGGCTGATCTGTGTGTCAAGGAGTCATCCCCACAAGGCATTAGGAATGAGCATGCTCACCTGTGAGGTTTATAGGTCCAAAATCACAGGCCAGCACGACATGGTCAAAGTTGGGGATGGATCAAATATCAGACCCCGGTTCTCTTGTACTCTTGAACACATCAGTACTGGGGCACAGCAAAACGATTCAACGGCACAACTGCAAGAAGCATAGATCCTCATGAGCCCCCGCAGTTGCGGGGGCTCATGAGGATCCATGCTTCTTGTTGACACCATTTTGTATCCATGTTCTGTGCACGTCTTGGGATCCCTGGCGTTGAATCAATGAAGAAACGCTGTCTGGTCCTAATGGCAAGGGTTAAGCATAGCCACGGGACAAGTCTCATCAGGATAAAAAACAACTTCATATTGTTTTTAACCCCTAAGCTTTCAGGGGTCATAATGACGTCTTTGAAACTATGGCGAGTTTCACGCCAAATGACCCCAGACCACCCATCTAAGAACTTGACACAGATATAAATAGGGCAGCAATAGGCGACGAATATCATGAGCACTAGCGCCTGCGGGAACTCATGAGGTTCTTTGTACTTGCAATTAGGTGGCCCGCATTGTCTAAGTAGCTCGCCGTACAAGTTGAATCTTTCGTACACAAAAGAGGTCAAAATTGGCGTATAATCTTTGAAATTTTGTACTTGAGTTATGCAGGTACGCTAATGCCACCAGATTAAAGTTGAAATGGGGACAGATAAGCAGACGTCAATGAGTACGAGACACCTGATTAACGCGGCGCTAACAGACCGCTGTAGCGGAGTTCCGCTGCCATGACGGATTTCGTGCATGCGCAACCCAGCCAGTAAGCCCATCGCATCCCATATCAGCTCTCTGTAGGCAAAGGGTGGGCAGCCCAGCGATAGACTCGCCCCGCAACTTACGGCGAGGTGCATAGCGGTTTACCGCCTGGCGTTCCCATCTTAGTGTACTAGCCGCGCTTACCTCCTCTTCACCCACCTGCTGGGGAAAGAGAGAACTTTGCCTATTGTGAATGAAATGTTGTAACAAGTAAAAACGACAATCTATCAAAATATATCACTAATCTCGTTTGTGTTTTGTTCTTTTTTGTTTTATTTTTTAAAACGTATTTATTGTATGCTTCATTCATGTTAAACATGGGTCGGTCCGTGGCGCAGTGGTTTATGCCAAAGGCGGTGCGAGGTTCGAAAACGGGTTCCGGCGTCGGACCTTTCTCCTCTGGTAAGTGTCACCGTTAATTTGGGCGGACCGTCGGGGGTTCTTTCTCCGGGTACTCCGGTTCTTCCACCCCCAACCCCCCACCCCCCACCCCCCCCCCACCCCCACTTTGGTACCGGTTTCAGGCCACTTTATAATTTCAAATACAAGCGATCAAAACTTTCTGTAACTTCAGTAGCTGAGCTGACCCTTTGTCTGTCTTGTACTGTGTTTGTCTTCGGAGTAAATTCGTGTCCGTCACGTGAGTGTGCGTGTTGGGTTTCAGTTCGCGGCGCTTTGAGTCGATTTAGTCGCCCAAAAATTGAGAAAAAGCGCCTATACAATACCGGTATTATTATCATTTATTTAAACATGTTAAACATATTTACGGTTAACCGTTTTATTAATCAAATATGACGTGCATTAACTGTAGATGTAGATTAACCTACTACTCCGAAAACAAACGACTGCACGGTCAATCTCCAGATGAAGCCTGTTGAACCTAGAATCACTGCTTAAAAGCCATACCGCACCGAGCTAGAAGCATTCAACTTTACTAGTACTCGCAAAATAAAATATCCGGCCAGGCCAGTCGTATTCTAGATCACGTGGTTTTAATTTATAGTCTTAGTACAGCGTGGAAGTGTGCAGCGATCTATTGCACTGACGTGCACCTCCCTTTGAGTGTCAGATAACACAACACCTGCGTCCCAGCTTCCGAATATTATATGAGCAGCATTTTGCTTGATATAGTGCCGATAGCAGGCAGATGTGATTACGTGACCCGAATCAAAATGTCCGAGCCTCAAGACGATTACATTTGATTCGGGTCAAGTAATCACATCTGTCAAGCAACATGTTGCTCAAAATAATTTATGTACCCAGTCCAAAACAAAACTGTGCCATTCATTTTGCGGCTGATTGCGGTTTTCAGACAAAACACATGAATGGCAGACGACTGCATATCGCTCTCAACTCAGCGCATAGATTTCGTCTGACTATGACGACATCAGTGCATTATATAACCGTGCATGTTACTCAGTAAATTATACTTGTAACTAGATCACGCATAATTGCGGAAAATCATGTGTGCCAGCAGTTTTGTTTATTTAGTTCTTTTCTCAGGTTGTCGACATCGCCAGATGACATCTCGTCAATTTCACTTGTCAGACCAGCGACTCGCACGTTTCCTGGCGTCTTTTCTCCGTTCGTGTGTGTGTGTATAGGATATACATTTCGAGAGTTCACACACACATTTCATTACTGCTACCCATAAGGAGCTTGTTAATGTTGCGGTATGAGCATATTTCGCGTTTCCGTTTTGAAAATGTAAGTATCATCAAGATTGAGGCTTCTTGGCGCGCAAGGGATTTTGGGAAGGAACGTATATCGAGCAAGTTCATGATTATTAATTTGTTTGTTATGCAAGAATGATAAACTTTATGGAGTAGGTACATACAAGAATACTCGAATGAAACGCCGACATAGGTGAATATGACAGTAAACGGTTAGTTAGAAATTGGGTTTAACTTCAAGGCCAAACCAGTCTGCAAAAGGACTTTGGGCCGGCGTCGACCGCAGCTGGCCCGCACACAGGCGTGCGCGGGCCAGCTGGGGCCGAGATCGGCCCGAGGTCCTTTTGTCAACCTGTAAGCAGGCTCCTTTAGGCACTTTACGGCGTGACGCAGCAATCTTGACGCGAAACTCGTCAGCATAGCAGCAGCATCTACTGCAAACTAAATGGTAGTGACAGAGTGGTTTCAGTGGCGTCTGTCAATTGTGTAGTTCAAAAGTAGTACTGAAGTGGCTTGTCGTCTTTCTTGATAAAGTAGTTTGGGAACTAGCCAGTGTCCTGTGATGCCTGTATAAGCCTGTCGCCTGGGTAGTCAAGGCAAGTTTGTGTCATCCCGTTATGTCAGATTTAGGGGTCAAGCAAATCTTGCGTCACGCTTAAACTATCAAAGGAAGCCAAGCTGGCCTTAGGCTATCCTGGTCGATGCTTTGGTTTGTTGTGGAAGCTGAGCAAGCTACCAGCCGACTGTACAAATGGTTGTAACGGAGGCGGACAGAAAAGAAACTTCTCATAGCTCGGACGAGAAGGAAGCACAAATGAATTCACTCGGTGAAAATGGTGCTTCCGGTACACAGAAGTCCACCTCTTCAGGAGATGACGACAAGCCTCGTCGCACATTTCTTCAACGTCACGCTTTTCTGATGACGTTAATGATGACGACGATGATGGACGGTTTGAGTTTCGCCGTTCGCGGCCAGTACAAGTATCGTTACTTCCACGCAATGTACGCTGATGAACTGGCGGAGTATAACACTACGAGTGGATGTGGCGTCGAGGTATCCCCATATGTACAGGTCGGACTTTAAATACAATGTTGTTTTGTGTGTGTGTGCGTAACGTGATACAGAAAAGCCAACGGTCCTCGGGTCGACCTCGGTCCGCTCACTGGGTGGTGATGAAACGAACATGGGACACTGACCGGACCAATAGACCGTAAACATAATAGATTACAAGACGCATATTTCTAATCTGTTTCTCACACACACTGGTGTATATCACTGGCTATGACAGCTCACCAACAGACATTGACTTTAATGATCATCGACAAATATTGTAGGCCCATTTTTTGCAGGTTTACGAGAACAAAGTAATATTTGGCACTACCAAAGAAACTCTGTAGGAGATGCGGGCGATTGTAATTCATCTTTCACTGATCACTTATACATATTATTGACTTGTTTAGGTCTTCAAGAGAAAAACAGTTGACACCCTGTTTGTGAAGTGCACAAATCTGTATTTCAGGCTATCGAGAACAAAATAACAGTTGCCACCACGCAATGGACGTTGTACGAGATGTACACGGGCATCGTTCCCATGATCACATGTGCCCTGATTGTCGGCATGAAGTCAGACCAGATAGGACGCCGCTTCATTTTCCTCTTTCCTTTCTTCGCCGCTGTAATCGACCTCGCCATCGTGGCAGTTGTCGTCAGGGTTGTAGTGCTGTTGTTGTCGGTGTTGCTGTTGTTGTTCGTGGGTATTAATTGCAATTGAAAAAAAAACTGGATGCAATTGAATTGTAGTGAACTGAACTGAATTCAATTCAAGTCAATGCAGTTCCATTCAACGAAAAATCACTTTTGTCCGTTTACAGTTACACATACGAGGTATGATAGAAAAGTAATGATAGTTGTGCAATGACACCAAAACCCTTTAGCCCAATTTACTTGACATTTTTACATTTTGTCATAGCGCTATCCTTCACCATTTAAGCAAACGTTCAACTACTTCAGGCAAGATTCAAAGGCAGTGTGGTATTCTAATGAAGGTCAGGGTCGGACTTGTGAATTTAAGGCTTTTGCTAGGTCCTGGATGAGGAAAAGCTTCGTCCTGCCTGCTACTTTTTCAGTTTAGGGAAGAAGCAAGAGTCTTGTTGGTTGCGGCAAGCACTGTATGATGGTTGCGGAAGAAAACGAATGTTTTGCTCCTCTGTGTAGGACACAGTGACCTTGACTTTGTGGTAACTGGCACTTTCAAGAAAAAGAGTCATTCTTTGCTAATAGTGACAAAAAGGTGGTAAACCAGCCAAATTCTAAAACTCTATTCTACCAATTAATATATACTTTTCTGAGGTTGATTTTGTCTATTACCTGAAATAAAAACAAAAAATCAGTAGATGTGATGATTTGGGCGTCAGAGCGATTTCATTTGGGGAGATGCTAAAAGGGTAACCTGCACACACTGTGACGCGACATGATATTTTGTCAAATCTAGAAACAAGTTGTATGATTTGCAATGTGATATCGAATTAAAACACACCAATTACACTCCATGTATCTGACTTTGGAAATTCTGAAGTCCAATATGTAGAGCGTGGGAAAGGCATAAACCTGTGACGCCATTTGCAGGTTACAATCAAAACAAAACTTTTTCTGGTGTATTTAATTGTCATAACTAAGTTTTAATAATCTTGTCGCATATTCTCTGTATAGAAATGAGTCAGATAAAGTACACTGTATTGATCCAGTGCATAGCAAAATTAAAAACAAAATGACAATGCAAAATAATATGGTAACCTGCATGACACACAGAAAGAAGAACTCCCGTCTGCTTTTTCCACCTATTTTTCCGACAAAATCCAAACTCTGCGCAACACACTCGACACTCTGCCTTCTCCGCCTTGCCCTCCCGACACCCCCTTTTCCGGGACCCCCCTCTCGTCCTTCCGGCCCGTCTCTCAGGACGAAGTCCTCAAGACCATAAAGTTCATGCCTCTCAAAACCTGCGAACTAGACCCTCTCCCAGTTTCTCTCTACCGGGAAGGCCTTCCAAAACGTATGCCATTCATTACCGACATCATCAACACATCTCTAGAGAACGGCTCCGTCCCTGACATCTTCAAGTCCGCCATCGTCCGTCCTCTCCTCAAAAAACACAACCTCGACCCAAACGAACTCAAAAACTATCGCCCAGTCTCCAATTTCTCTTTCCTGTCCAAGCTTCTTGAGAAGGTCGTTCTCAACCAGCTCAACCTCCACCTCGCCGACAACATCCTCCTCAGTCCCTTCCAGTCTGCCTATCGCAAACATCACAGCACTGAAACAGCCCTTCTACATATCTTAAACGACCTGCTTCTCTCCACCGACTCGGGCAACATTTCCCTTCTTACGCTACTCGACCTCTCTGCCGCCTTCGACACTATAGACCGCTCTATCCTCCTCCACCGCCTTCACCACTCCTTTGGCATCACTGACTCTGCTCACTCCTGCTTTCTCTCCTACCTCTCCGACAGACAGCAGTCCGTCACCATCGACGGCGTCTCCTCCGCTCTCCTGCGGAGTTCCACAAGGGTCCGTCCTGGGCCCGGTCTTTTTCACACTCTACACCTCTCCCCTGTCCAACATCATCCAGTCTCACCACATACATCACCACCTCTACGCTGACGACTCACAACTACTAGACAAAGACAAACTCGACAACACTCAGTCACTACTGACTCGCACGGCTGACTGCTACGAAGACGTGAAAAACTGGATGACAGCAAACAAGCTCAAACTGAATGACGACAAAACGGAAGCCATGCTGGTAGGCACTCGCCAGAAACTTTCCCAGCTCCCTCCCTCCCTCCACCTTCAACTCGACAGCACCCCCATCCCCCTCTCTGACTCGGCCAAAAACCTCGGCGTTATCCTCGATTCCTCTCTTTCCATGACCAGCTTCGTCTCCGCCACGGGCCAGGCATGCTACTTCCACCTCCGCCGCATCAGTCAGATCAGAAAATACCTCACTACCGAAGCTGCCACCAAACTTGCTGTCTCTCTCATCCTATCTCGCATCGACTACTGCAACTCTCTCCTTTCCGGCCTCCATCACTCCACCACTTTCACTCTCCAGCGCGTCCAGAACAATGCTGCCCGCCTCGTCCTCAGAAAGAAAAAAATCTGACCACATCACTCCCCTGCTCAAACTCCTTCACTGGCTTCCCATTCCCCAACGCATCCAATACAAGATTCTGTCTCTCTGCTACAAATCGCTGAACAACTGCGCTCCCGCCTATCTCTCAAACTTACTTCACCCCCACACTCCACCCCGCTCCCTCCGCTCCACCTCCGACCCTCTCCGCCTTCACATCCCCCGCACCAAACTCAGCACTTTCGGCCCCCGCTCCTTCTCAGTATACGGTCCATCTACCTGGAACACTCTCCCACTCTCTCTCCCGTCAGAAACACTCTCTCTCCTCCTTCCAGTCCGCCCTCAAAACTCACCTCTTTCAACAGTTCTAGCACTATAACACCGCACTCCCCACCCTAAGCAGACTGTCGAAATGTTTTTCACTATTTGTGGTACGTGAGTCGTTGTCTAAAGCGTGCGCATGCGTGCGCGAGTTGTGAGTGCGCGCTTAGAGTTATAATTATTATAATATAAGCGCATTATAAATACTGTAATTATTATTATTATTATTCTTATTATTATTATTATTATTATTATTATTATTATTATTATTATTATTATTATTATGTGCGCTGCCAAACTAGGATACAGAAAAAATACCCATAATTATTTAATTTAATTGCAATATTTATTTATAAATAAAGCCTGCCATCGGAATGCCTCCTTGGTCGGCGTGAATCATGCTCAATTGTCACAACACATTTGAATAAATTAATAAATCGTACACACATTTCTTTCATAGATATTAAATATTCAAAGGCAGGCTTTGTTTGTAGAACAAAAATCAATACAAAAAAATAGGAGAATAAAGTGAGGAAAGAGAGATTCAACATTACACACATTAAAAAAAGAGCAAAAAACAGTCAATTTTCTTTACGACCAGAGCACCACACAACTCAAGGGATTTTACAAAGCAATTTTCTATGCAGAACATTCATGTTTCGGAACAGAAATGTCCACGGCGATCACATCGAGGCTCTGGTAGGACCCACTGAATCTCCTTTAAATATTTTTTTAAAAAAAACAACGATGGATTCACCTGGGATGTCTGAAAATGAAAAAAAGTCGCCCTGTTGTTTTAGGAAGCTGACTTGAGCCGCCTACCCTTCTGTTTTGACTTACTTGATCTGAAAACAGAAATAAGTGACACAGAAATATCTTGACCATAATAAATAGTAATGACAGTTTAATGGAACTGAACATTTAAAATAAACTCAAACAGATGTCACAGATAGTGTAGGTGACCAAAATCAATCAAATGGAAAACTTTTCAAACAGTTTTTTTTTTGTTTCTTTTTACGTCACCTTCAGTTGCCACATTCCTTCTGCATCTGAAGATAAGTAGCGGCTAATGTCTCTGTTTGTTTGTCTATTTTGACAAAGGGTATTTACCCGAAATATTAATAAATTGTGTTGTACCGTTTTTTCTAAGCGTGTTTCTTTCTCCGTTGGGTACTTCTTTGCATTTCACACGCTTGGCAGTCAACTTTTTGGTCTGGATTAGTTTTTGAACTAGACTGAAAGGGTTGACTGCCAGTGCTTGTAATTTAGAAAAAATTACCAATGGAGTACGAAAAATCACTGTCAAGGGAGAGAAGTGAGCATGATAGACCAATGATCATAGATCTACTTTGGTCCAAGCACACACAAAAAAAAAGATAGGAAAGAGGGGCGCTAAGTAAGAGACTGAAAGCAATGCATATGAAAGCCCCCCCCCCCCCCCGAAGGGGGGCGTATCACATATCCACTGTTCCAGCCCCTAGGTGCATGGAAATTTAAATCTAGGTCCCCCAAGTGGGGGTCCAGATATTGAGCCGGTGTGGACAGCTGTTTCGGTCTTGGCGACCTCTTCAGCACACCATCGGCAATACTGGAGGAAGAGAAGGAATTTCTGCTTACCTGCAAAGAAGACCACATTTTACTGTGGTTTCTGCAGGGGCATACATTCCATGCCTCCACCTAGAGCTAAATTTCCATGCACCCTAAGAGAGAACCTACTAAAAAGGGGGAAGGGGTTGCAGTCGAAATTGTAGTAAAAAACTAGACTGAAAGGGTTGACTGCCAGTGCTTGTAATTTAGAAAATAAAAACTACCAATGGAGTACGAAAAAGCACTGTCAAGGGAGAGAAGTGTGCATGATAGACCAATGATCATAGATCTACTAGAGTGCAGATCATTGGTCTATCATGCACACTTCTCTCCCTTGACAGTGCTTTTTCGTACTCCATTGGTAGTTTTTTCTAAGTTTTTGAACTATTTCAAGCTGAACTTGAACATCTACTAAAGCTGAGCCGTAAAAAAAGCGAAAAGGGAAAAGATTTCTCACCATGATCGTCAAAAATAATGAAATTTGCAACAACAACAACAACAAAAAAGAACAACAGAATTTCAGCAACCTGTAGTCAGTGCTACACGAACCGGAAATAATCTGCATACGTGCGACGCTGAGTCATCGTGTCCGATTGATGCAAGTTACCTAAAATAACATTTCGATGAATAATATTCGTCAAAACAAACAATGAAATGCTGTATCCTCAGTAATATGATACAAAATGTGTTTATCAAAGCCGAATGGAAAAGAAACACAACTTCAGTGTATCACAATAACGTCGAACATATCTTTCGAAGTAACCTCGCAAAACCTGTAAAGACTGAAAACTAGAGTGCAGATCACTGAAGTCCCACCGAATTATCATCCTAGGGCACAATAAACGAACTGTAATCAATTTTGTCACCTTCATCGCATGAATTAGGCATTTATCAAAGTTTAGTAAATCACCTTGGCCCAAGATAATGCAGAAAACAGCCATTTTAAAACGATCTTCAGAGCGAGTCGAAAACGTTTGATCAGAAGTAACCTGCAAATTGCGCGTAAACAAATGTGACACGTCACAGTTTTGTTACCCCCATGGACGCAAAACGTGAAACTTCTGCCGCACAGCGTCATCAATGTTTTCATGTGTGATACACAAACCACTAGCGTTGTGTTGGCGTTTGAAAATGCCGTCCTTGGAAGAAATCATCGAAAGAAAACTTGCTGTAACCTGCGTCGCGGATGTGACGAGACACTCTAAAATAAGCTATTGAGATATATATATTGTTTTCTTTTTAGCTTCTACATCTTGAAAGCATCTTAGTTTAAACTCACAAGTAATAAACAATGCAAACATGCTCGCTTGGATGGTTTCTGTCGTCTGCTCCTTTTTCAATTTACGAACCCGTCTTTGTTACACCACCAGTATGCAGGTTACTCCTTTTTCACAGAAGCGCTATGCAACAACAGTTTTTCTTTTACTTCCTTTGTGGATTCAGCTTTATTTACATATAAGAAACGAACACATTGCATACTGTTTACTGTTTGAAACACTAACTGAATAAATCAGATCGTAAACAAAGCGAGGGGTTGCCGTTCTACTTTTGGGCAGCTATTTTGTGCTATAAAATCGAAAATAATCAAGAATAAAGACAATTTATTGTGCACTAATTGCCTCAAGGTTGCTTTTGCTGATACTGTGATATTTGAAGCATACAACAAACATATCATATTATTATGACGTTTTCCCGATTTCCTGAAAACGGGTCAAGTTTACACTGACCTTCTACAGTCACCATAAGCAAAGAAGGTCTCAAAAACAAGATGTTGTAGGCACTGAGAGTTGGCCGCTGCTCCTGAACAGATTTCAACACTTTTGGAAAACAATTTCATACAGGATATTTTGTATTGACTGCGCGCTCCACTGGTAAAACATGAACAATCACATGGGCCTCTAAGTTTTAAAGAAATAGAGAAAATATTGCCTCGAATTCTGAAAATCTGACAAAAGTGCCCAAAACTGTGCTCATCGGAGGACAGCCACTCCTGACTGGACCGTTAGCTGGGGGATACCGTTATAGGACAAGCAAGTATCGTCTTCAGTGATGATATCACACGGTCGTAGAGGCCATTTATGCTAAAGGTTTTGAGCAGTTAATCTAAGCGATCAACTTTCTGTTGCATCTGAGCCTCCTACAAGAAATGGAGTATCCTTATTGGGGATAGTTTTTGGAGGTCAAGGTCATTGCGCACTATCCCTTCAATTGTTCCAAGATAAAGATCGGAAGTTTAAGATATTTCTCAAAAAGAAATATAAGTGTATTTTCCTATCAATACGTACATAAAGAGAAAAGTTTGCTCGTTCCCAGATGAATTGGGACAGTCAAACCAGAGCTTGTCTTCAAAGTCCTCTCTTTCACAGTTAAATTGCACAATCCGCTTCTAGTTAGTTCCAGATAATACACAAGTACCATATCAAACAACTTTCAGATTTATTTATATTTTGACATGACTGTCTCAAAGTTTCACTCTTTTAACTCTTTCGAGACGTGCCGCAACCGGATTCGTGGCATGAAACCGCGAATCCGGATTCGATACGTCTCGAATGTGTTCAAAATGTAGAAATAAATTCATTATTGCAGAGAGTGCCATATTTTAAAGCACAGCTGATTACATCACTTTTTAAATGGCGTCACACAGTGGCATGGCTGAAGATACTGAAGGTGGCTGTTTTAATACTAATTTTATTTATTTGACTTAAGTAGTTTACAAATGGCGGCCCAACTATCATTACTAATGAGTCTTGGCTCACATTCAGCCCTGCCGCCTCACAACAGAAGTTCCGCTAACCATGATAGTTGAAGGGTTGTGTCTTGATACCTGTTCACCTGTTCACTACCCTTCAATTATTATGTTCGATCCGCCTTCTACAACTGACATGTAGTCCTTTTTTAACACCTCCCCAGTTCAGGAATGTCGACCGTAAGGCTGACTGTCAACTGGAGTCTTTTTTCCATATTATTTTTTTTACGCCATGGTTGGACTGTGTTGCTTTGGCTGCTGTAAATGCCATATTGCCTTATTAATCCCTCTACTGCCGATCCCGTTGCAAGAGACATAGATCTTCATGAGCCCCAGCGACTGCGGGGGCTCATGAGGAACTTTGCCTGTTGCTGAGACCAATTTGTATCCATGTTTCTTGGACGGTGTTGCCTTTTGGTCGTTAAATGAACCAGAATTTCATCAACAACTAAAAACGTGTACGTCCATTGTACGTACAGTGGCAATGAAGGGGTTAATTTACCTATGATGACGATGACAATGAGGACCTCTGCGACGATCACATATTGGACCCACCCCATCTTTCAGCACTGAAAACAATTCTTGAATTACCTTTTTTCCAGGTTGAATTTACATTACGGGTATACACTTATCGGATTCTTCATTTACCATGCCGCTGGCCGCAACTTAAGTATGGCGTTTGCCGGCTACGCCATCATCTCCGACACACACGGGAAAAAGAAAGAGGAGTCCCAGTCTGGGTACAGCTATGAGAAGACTGTTGAGCAAAGTGACGATGACAATGATCTGGATATGTCCAGAGAACACTCCAGGACCTTCAAGGTTCCTTGTATTGTTCGCATTGCCTTTCATTGTTTTGTTCGTCACAAGAGTTGTTTGTGTTATACATGCTTTTAGTGCCGCTTGCTACAAATCTAATCCCGACAAGGCTCCATTGATATTTTGTGGCTCTCATACTTCTGAAACCATCGAGATTCCCATTTTCCCCGAGGCACACAAACATGCACGATCACAGCAAGAGGTATACAGCCTTATGAGCACCCGCAACTACAGGGGTTCATTAGGCTCTATGCCTCGTGCAGCTGGGTGGTCTTTCACTTTATACTACTCATGAATAATTCATAACGTTGCTGGATCGTGTACCGTTGCTGGTTTTTGTAGAATTCTATGTCGAAGTGTTGATGTTGTGGGTTTTGGTGGTGATGGAAATGATCGGGCTGAAGTCAATCCAAAAGGGCAGGTGATGATGACTATGACGACAACGACTACAACGTACGATAGTGTTGCAAATGATGATGATGACAGCGTGTCGCATTTCTTTAGCTCGTCATTATATCTTAGAACGTTTCAGATCGTGTCACATTTCTTTAGCTCGTCAATGTCATTTTCAGATCGTGATGTTGGACGTGCTGCGAAAAATGTCAAGCAGCGCCATCGCCTTTGCTACAGGGTACATCATCGAGTATGCCGGATTCTTCTACACCCTGATTATGATTATTGGTCTTAGGATCTGCTCCTTCGTGTTTGCCTTTCTCTTCGTCACAGAAACTGGCGAGCAGAAGAAGAGTGCTGGTTTCATCGCTCCACTCAGGTGAGTAATGGTATACACTTACATCTTTCCTCGGGACAGAGCAAAGTAATCGACTGCGCTAGCTCCAGGCGCTCTGGTTGACTCCCCTGATTCCCGGTATCGAATCTAGGGAGACAACCAGTGAGGGTTCAGTGTGGGTTCAAAGGTCAAGTGGCTACAGAAACGTCAAACTAATCAGTAGCTTGTCTAACCAAAGTCGATCCATATTTGAAATTCAGTCTTAGTGCGTGTACAATTTCCTAAGGATTTTTTAATTAACAGACAGTGCAACTTGGAGGTCGTAAGGTTTATAGTTTAGATACAAGGAGACAAACTTGGGAACCGAAAAGCCTGGTGCCTTGCGTGGTAAGCACATGTCTGTACCTTACGAATTGTGATCTTCAGCAAAACCAATCTGAGCAAACACCAGTATACGAAATCACCTGTCAATGAAGACTTTGGTTTAGGTGTCAATCGCCACCATGATGGTCTTTAATGACGGGTGGCACTTTTGCTTTTCCATGCTTCATTTGAGAAAGCACCTATCCTTAAATTAGTTTTCTTCCCTTTCGGGTTTTTTTAAAGACAGTTTTGTTTTTGAAAATATTTTCCATGGGAGGTGGCAATTATGTCTCGGTCCTGTTCTCGGAGAGATTTTAATCTTCCTATATTCTAATGTCAACACATTTTACATTTCCATAGGACCATTCTCCGAGCCACAAAGAGCCCGAGGAAGAGACTGTCTCTGCTGCTGGTCAACTTAGGTCTTCTATTCTCCGTCTTCTCTCTTAAGGATGAAAATGAAGTCATGCGTACTTACCAGATGAGTCCTCCGTTTTGCTTTGACTCTATCACGGTAATACACGAATACAATATACATGTAGCTTCATTTTCAGCTAGCCTGATCTAAATAACTGTAGTAGGCATTCCTAGTTTCGTGGGCAGGCTCACAATATTCACTATATATATATATATATATATATATATATATATATATATATATATATATATATATATATATATATATATATATATAATATATATATATATATATATATATAGTGAATATTGTGAGCCTGCCCACGAAACTAGGAATGCCTACTACAGTTATTTAGATCAGGCTAGCTGAAAATGCAGAGCTTGGTTGTTCAATTGTGGGTGCGTTAGTCCCTCCTCCACCCCACCCCCCTCTCGATTATGTAGAAAAGGGTTGTATGTTTTGTATTTGACATACAGGTACAATTTTGTGGCTATTTCCCCTCGGTCTTGAGCCGTAAAATCCAAGATCAATACAAGATAAATAGTATGGAACTACTGTTGTCATTTCTAGGTAAAGCACACATTCTGTCCGTGGTGCCAGCCTTTGCAATACACTTTGGTGCGAAAAACAACGTTTGATCTATATCCCAGTATTCAAAAGGCCATCGGGCTAAGTCGGCCGCAGTGGGCCCGCGCACATTCGTGGGCGGCCCGCGGGCCCACTGTGGCCGACTTGGGCCCGATTGTCTTTGCTTACTGGGATCACTGTCTTTATGTTTTGACGTAGCATTGACACTTAAACCCCTTCACTCCCAGTGGACGCATTGAGCTTATTTCTTAAACCTTTGATAATTCTGGTCAAATTAAATTTCCACAGCATTCAAAGGAACATAGAGTCGGAAGTTCTCAGAAGCCCCCGCAACTGCTGAGCGATAATACCTTAAAGCCTTCAGCTTTGGTTTACTGCCTTTAACCCTTTCCCTGACACTGTACGTACATTGTTGTATCTGAAACCTTTGTTTATTCAACGATCAAAAGCCAAAACAGTTCAAGAATCATGAATACAAACTGGTCTCAGCAAGAGGCATAGATTTTCATGAGCCCGTGCAGTCGAGGGGGCTCATGAGGATATATCTCTCTTGCGGTTGGATCGTGTTCACTTTTTCTCGGCAGTGAAAGGGTTTATTTGATCCCATCAACCTTGTAAGGCCCAGTCCTGCTCTCAATAAATATAGATATTCATTGGCCAGCAAGTTTTGATCAACTTTCAAGTCTTGTAACTTGTGCCGTTACTGATGTTTGCTATTTTCTGTCAGCTCGGGTACTACGACAGTGAACATCGTCTCAAGGGTCTCCTGGCCGTTCCTGTCTTATGGGTGTGGCGCAGGATTCACCTGTCTGAATCCACCATAGCGGCCGTGGGCTTACTGTTCCACACAATAGCTACGTTATTGCTGTCCACGGTCCGTCAGACATGGGTCTTCTGGACAAGTAAGAAACGCCATCATTAACATCAGCAGCAGAAGCAGCAACAGCAACACCATAAACCTAGACCTCAAATGTGTCATTATAATAAACTTCACACTCATAATCTTAGTAATTATAACGACCGATCACATCATGACATTAGCAGTAGAAACAATGACACTAACATTAACATCAATAACGCCGCTTTCGTCGACATCACCATAACATTTACAATGACATTTATAATCATGGCAACCAACAACCACCACCTGTATCATCGTTATCATTATTAGCAGCAGCAGCAGCATCTTGTGAGGCCCAAAGCCGCGAGGCGTCAGAAACATAATCAGAAACTCGTAACAGTAGCATGTCTCGTCCAATATTAACACATTCGCTGCCAGTCGACGCAGATTGTGTTTCTGAAATCTGTGCTGCCTAAACGTCAAAGAGCCCTGGCACTCTACGGATACAAAATGGTGTCAGCAAGTGTCATCTCTCTCTCTCTCTTGGCTTGACTTCGCGAACGAAGATTCTATAGGGCTTGCCCACGTCGTCTGCAGGCATTTTCGTGGCCGCGGAGGCCAATCCGGGACAGGCAGGTTCGACCGCAGTGGCTGCAGGGGAAGGTCTGGTCAGGATTCTGAGTTACGACAACTCTGTTTTTTCTTCTGAGCCGCTTGTCCTTAAGGTTAGCTCTGCGAGAGTCCTCAAAGGAGACGGCTGCCTTGTGAATGGTGGAGCGCCACGTGTCACGGTCCGCAGCAAGCGAAGACCACTGGCGGTGGTCGATTTGGCAGGCACTAAGTGACTTCTTGAGACCGTCTTTGTATCTCTTCTTTGGTGCCCCTCTGTCTCGGTGTCCAGTGGCGAGCTCACCGAACAGAGTGATCTTGGGTAGGCGATGATCCTCCATCCTGGAGACGTGCCCCGCCCAGCGAAGCTGTGTCCGCAGCAGCAAAGCCTCGATGCTCACAGTTTCAGCCTGTTCAAGGACCTCGACGTTGGTGACATAGTCACTCCAGTGAATGCTGAGGATGGTACGCAGGCAGCGCTGGTGAAAGCGTTCGAGGAGTCGTAGTTGGCTGCGGTAGAGGGCCCAGAACTCGGAACCGTACAGCAGGGTGGTGAGGACGACAGCTCTGTACACGCTGATCTTGGTGCCTTTTTTCAGCTGTTGATTGTGCCACACCCGCTTGAATAGTCGCCCGAAAGCACTGTTCGCTTTTGCCAGCCTGTTGTCCAGCTCCTTGTTCAGCTTGGCGTCTGACGTGATGATGCAGCCAATGTAGGTAAACTGGTGTACAGACTTCAGTTCGGACTCGCCGATGGTGATGTGGGGAGGGCGATGCTCTTCCTTGGGTGCCGGCTGAAGAAGGACCTCTGTCTTTTTCAGACTGACCTCAAGTCCAAAGAGCTGGGCGGCATCTGCGAAGCAGGACGTAATGCGATGCAAGGCTCTCTCTGTGTGTGCAACGAGGGCAGCGTCATCAGCAAAGAGCAGCTCACGAATCAGTTGGTCTAGGGTTTTCGTGTGGGCCTGCAGTCGTCTGAGGTTGAACAGGCTGCCATCGAGACGATACCTGATGTACACTGCGTCGTCATCGTCGAGGTCCACTGTGGCCTGCTTCAACATCATGCTGAAGAAGATGGTGAAGAGGGTCGGTGCCAGCACGCAGCCTTGCTTCACGCCGTTGCGAATGGGGAATGGTTCTGAGAGGTCACTGTTTAGTCTGACCTGGCCTTGCTGGTCCTCGTGGAGCTGGACGATCATGTTGAGGAACTTTGGGGGACAGCCTAGTCGCTCCAGGATCTGCCACATACCTTGCCTGCTCACAGTGTCAAACGCTTTTGTTAGGTCGATAAACGTTACGTACAGCCCTTTGTTCTGCTCGCGGCACTTCTCCTGAAGCTGTCTCAGCACAAAGACCATGTCGGTGGTACTCCTGTTGGCTCTGAAGCCACACTGGCCCTCTGGGAGGTGGTCTTCAGCGATGGCAGGTACCAGCCGATTCAGGAGCAACCTTGCGAGAATTTTCCCGGCAATGGACAGCAGGGTAATTCCACGATAATTTGAGCAGGCATACTTCTCTCCTTTGTTCTTGTACAGGGTGATGATGACTGCATTACGGAGGTCCTTTGGTAGTGTTCCTTTTTCCCAGCAGCAGAGAAAGAGGTCGTGGAGCTTGTTGTACAGTGCTGGGCATCCATGTTTCCAGATCTCTGGCGGGATTCCGTCAATGCCTGCTGCTTTGCCACTCTTGAGCTGGTGGATGGCTGTGAGGGTCTCTTCGGCGGTGGGCGGTTCGTCCAATTCAACCTTTAGTGGAAGGTGTGGGATTTGGAGGATGACTGTTTCTTGAACAGTGCGCTCAGCGCCGAAGAGGTCCTGAAAGTATTCTGACCAGCGGTTCAAGATGGAGGTATTATCTGTGAGGAGTGCCTGTCCATCAGCGCTTCGCAGGGGACTTTGTACCAGGTGCCTAGGGCCATACACTGCTTTCAGTGCTTCGTAGAAGCCCCTGTAGTCACCGTTGTCAGCGCAGAGCTGGGTCCTCTGTGCGAGTCTGGACCACCACTCGTTCTGGAGCTCTCTAAGCTTGAGCTGGAGACTGCTGCAGATGAGGCGGAAGGCAGACTTCTTCACAGGGCAGGAAGGCTGGGCTAGGTGGGCCTGGTGGGCGGCTCTTTTTTTTTTTTTTTTTTTTTTTTGCTAGAAGTTCCTGGATCTCTACGTCGTTTTCGTCAAACCAGTCTTTGTTCCTCTTTCTAGCAAAGCCCAAGACTTCCACAGAAGATTTTACAATAGCAGTTTTCAGTTGTTCCCATAGTGTTTCAGGGGAGGAGTCTGCTGGATCAACTGTGTCTTTGAGCATGCGCTGTAAATCGGCCTGAAGGGCAGCTTTCTTGTCGTCACGCTGAAGGCTGGCAACATCAAGCTTTTTCTTAGGGGGGGGGGGGGGGGGCTTTCTTGGGTTTCAGCTTGAGGCGGAGCCTGAGTTTGCAGCGAACAAGGCGGTGGTCAGTGTGGCACTCTGCGCTGGGCATCACTCTGGTGAGGAGGACGTCACTTCGGTCCCTCTGACGCACTAGGACATAGTCGATAAGGTGCCAGTGCTTGGAGCGAGGATGCATCCAGGTGGTCTTTCGACTGTCTTTTTGCTGGAAAGTAGTGTTGGTGATGACAAGTTGCTGCTCTGCACAGAGCTCCAACAGTAAGCGACCATTGTCATTGCAGTTCCCAACGCCATGCTTGCCGAGGACTCCTTTCCAGGCTTCAGAGTCTTGGCCCACTCTGGCGTTGAAGTCGCCAAGGATGATGACTTTGTCGTTTGCAGGGGTGCTCTGCAGGAGGCTGCGCAGGACAGAGTAGAACTTGTCTTTTTCTGCATGCTCTGCCAGGAGGGTTGCGGAGTACACACTGAGAAGGGTGACGTATTGCTGGTGTCTCAGTGGGAGGCGCATGGACATGATGCGGTCGGAGTGACCCGTTGGTAGGTTTTCCAACTTAGTCGCAATGGGGGTCTTCACCATGAAGCCCACGCCTGAGAGCCGTCTTTCTGATGCAGGCCTGCCTGACCAGTCGAGGGTATAGCCAGCGCCAAGTTCTAGGAGGCTGCCTTCCTCCGGGAGGCGTACTTCACTGAGCGCGGCGATGTCGATGTTTAACCTCCGCAATTCATGGGCAATGAGGGCGGAGCGATGTTCGGGGCGTCCGCTGTCTGCTGTGTTGAGCATGGTTCGGATGTTCCAGCATGCTACGTTGAGTCCGGTCGTGGTCGTCATGAGAGTGGATCCATTGTTTTTTCTTGTTTTCTGACCGCATGAGAAGATGCCCGTTGACCGCGGCTAGCCAACTGGGGTTACGAGGGGATGAGCTTTGGTTAGGCCACCTTTTCTAGGCCCCTATCCGTGTGGAGCAAGCAGTGCTGTCTCTAGAGAAGGCTGCTTGGTCGTTCAGGGTGTGCCGAGTGACGTTGTCATCCCCAGGTCAACATCAGGCGACCAATATCCTGAACCGCCTGCGTGCAGGTTTGAGACTGCGGCTTCCAGTGACATCTTTCACCTGCCGTTTTGCCCCTTGCCCATCGCTACAGGACTTGGAAAGTTCAGTGTCATAGTCCGTGGGCGTTTCCTAAAGCCTGCGCGGTGGAGCTTTTTGGTGGAGTGCAGTGTGCGCAGTACTGGCCCTACCCTATAAACCCTTGGTTCGTTTGCCATGGCCTAGCAAGCTGGGACGGTGGCATCGAGGTCCTCTGGTCGTAGGTTTTATATCAGACTGTCCTTGTCTTAGTCTCTGGCTCAAAAGCCTTCCCCGGAGACACGGGGGCTTTGATGTCAGGGGTTTCCTCCCTTAGCCTTTCCGCAGCCAAGCGGCCAGGCCTGCAAGCCAGCAGGGGACTCGTGGGGGCCGGGGTCGTCTATGTCCCGTGCAGATGTGAACATCTGCCCACTGCCCAGACGGTGACACTTACCAGAGGAGAAAAATCCAACGCCGGAACCCGGTATCGAACCTCGCACCGTTGGCATTGGAGGCAGACGCCTTAACCACTGCGCCACTTCCCCGTCTTAGCAAGAGTCATAGATCCTTATGAACCCCGGCAACTGTAGGGGAACATGAGGATGTATTTCTCTTGTAGTAACATCGACTTCGTTTTTTCTCGGCAGTGAAGGGGTTGATTTTAGTCTACAATGATGAAAATATAGCAGAACACCTCGTACACGAAATGCAATTTGTTTGTCATAATCGTTGTGGAAGTCAGCGCTTTACCTTCGTTTGCGTGCAGTTCCGGTGATCGCTATACCAGGTGACCTGACTTTGTCTATGGCCAAAGCCCTTACCTCCCGTATGATTGGACGCAATGCATTAGGTGAGATTTCTTTGTTGTATGACATTTTTAATTTTACATATACATATACATTTATATAAAATTACACAAACTGTTGCTATAGTCTATGACTCAGTATTAGCAATAAGACAAAGTCGGTAGAAAAAGGAAAGATTAGGCGAGATTTCCTTTCTGCATCACACTGTTATTTTTACATGTCTCCCTACAATTATGCACAATTATCGTAACTGTTGCTGTATACTCTGATTCCCGTATTAGCAAGTGCATAAGTCATTATTATAGTAATTGGAGAGTGGAGTCAACGTTTTGTATCATAAAAAGATCTTCATGCGAAAGGCTGTTTCATCAGGACTGGACTCCATGTGCCCACTTTGCTCGCAAAGCACCAGTAGTAACCAGACACAATAGTGAGGCTTCGTTTGAACCGAACGACCACCGACAACGATCGAGTGCGAAATGACGGCTGAAAACCAGCTTGTATCATAAGCATAGACAATACACCAAACATCTCCGCGAGGCATGGAGTGTTGTCTATGCTAAAGGTACAAGCTGTTTATCTGTCGTGAATTTGCTCTCGTTCGTTGTTGGGTGTCGTTCACTGCAAACAAAACCTCACTAATATCGATCTCCACACCTGTATGTAATGCAAACATTGCATGTCATCGTGTGTGTGCATGGAGCTGTTGCACCAGAAGTGGCACCATTCTTATTTACAGAGTAAAATGTTCCACATAACTGACAGTCACACTCGCCCAGATGATTTTCTTTTCAGACGGATACTGACAAAACTGTAATTTTCTTTTCTAGCATCTACGTTTGCCATCATGCTGGCGGCGGAGGAGGTATTTTTGTTTGCTGGCAGCAACGCTACCAACTACCTGTACAAGTCTTCACTGGACACTGTGCCAACGGCGCCATTTTATCTGGCATTTGCTTCTTTTGTCTTTTCCTCCACTCTCTTTATGTAAGCATCACTCTCTTTAGGTACGGAATAATGATTGACTACACTATCTCAAGGGTTGTGCCTGGTTAGTTTGGCGACCTGAAGACGCCAAACTAACCAAGCACCACCCTTGATCGGTGATGCTCTTCTTGTACTTATGGAACGGTGAAAAGAACTGTTAACATAAATGAGTCTCTGCACCGCATCTACTGCAGTATTCTTGCATTAACATCCTTTATATTTGCCTTTGTTCATTTAATTATGTAAGCGAAACTTTATTTTCCAGGTCCGTTAATAGAGATGGCCGGTTTACCGTAATGTAGTGCCTGATTAGTTTGTCGCCTTTATGGTCTGTATACCCTTCGCTTTCAAAGGACACTCACTCCCCATTGAATTGTCACAGTGTCAAACTGGAGGGTTTTTTTTTTTTCATTCACTTGATTTAGGAACAACCTTTTGGGCGTCATTTCTTTATTGAGCTTTTTTTAAAGTTTATTTAGTCGAGGACGTATTAACTGTGTGATGATTTATTTTCAGAGCTCAGACGGTCCACCAGCGTAGACACCCTGATGCCATCACAGCGGTTTCCAATATGGAGATGAACATCCAAGAGCCAAAGAGCGTCCAAGAGTCTCTGGCAACGACAAAACTGTAAGCAAGTCTTCTAACCTACGTCGTATGAAACAAACAACGCGATCGCCGTTAGCCCATTGACTGCCGGAGTACAGGGACCAATAACAGAATTCAAGAGGAATAATGTGCCATCGCAGTCGCGGTGGTTCATGAGTATCTGTGCTTTTTGCTGCCTGATTTTGAGATTCATAACTGCCAGTTGTAGGACTTTCAGTTTGTGACGCTGTTAATCTGTTTACTTTCGGTGCTCGCAGTTTTTATTCTAACATAGAAGACGTCCCAGCCATCCGAAGAATACGGATACAAAAGCGAAGAAGGAAAGAGGCATAGATCCTCGTGAGCCCCCGCAGGTGCGGGGCCTCAGGAGGACCAATGTCTCTTGCAGTTGGGCGTCGTTGACTTTTACTCAGGGAAGTCTTGTATTAAAATTTCTTTCATGATCATTGGTGGTAAGACTGACCATTGGCATGTAGAGTGCGCATACTCATAATTCTTAATAAAGAGCCATGTTTACAAGACACAGCGACAATTGACCATACCAATCAAAGAATACAATCACCCTGTTGACAACAAAGATGCGCTGGTGTGGATACAAAATGGAGCCATGATGACAACGTGTACCTTTCCCCATCATCTGCCAACTTAAAGTGCACATCTGGATATAGGTTATGTTAAAGAGCGACCACCTTCCAGCAGACTTATAGCCACAAAAACACAGGGTGGACAAATTCATAAAAAACACGTCTGACAGGCCCAAATGGAGACTTAACGTGGATCAGTGGTCCCTCACTCCACCATTTTCACTCTCCAACGCGTTCAGAACAATGCTGCCCGCCTTGTCCTCAGAAAGAAAAAATCCGACCACGTCACACCCCTGCTCAAACTCCTTCACTGGCTCCCCATCCCCCAACGCATCCAATACAAAATTCTGTCTCTCTGCTACAAATCCCTGAACAACTGCGCTCCTGCCTATCTCTCCAACTTACTTCACCCCTACACACCTTCCCGCTCCCTCCGCTCTGCCTCTGACCCTCTCCGCCTCCACATCCCTCGCACCAAACTTAACACTTTCGGCCCGCGCTCCTTCTCCGTCCACGGTCCATCCACCTGGAACACTCTCCCACTCTCTCTCCGTCAGAAACACTCTCTCTCCTCCTTCCAGTCCGCCCTCAAAACTCACCTCTTTCAACAGTTTTAGCACTATATCACCACACTCCCCACCCCAAGCTGACCGTCGTAATGTATTCCACTGTTTGTGGTACGCAAGTCATTGTCTAAAGCGTGCGCATGCGTGCGCGAGTTGTGAGTGCGCGCTTAGAGTTATAATTATTATAAGATAAGCGCATTATAAATACCGTAATTAATTAATTAATCAGAGAGCGTGGCCGAGCAATAGTTTTCGTTATAACAACAGATTAAAGATTATCAAAAGCCATATGCATGGTCATCAGCTTTACTTATGTTGTCCAGGTGTCCGTCCTGAAGCAAAAGCAGCGCGAGAAAATTGCACGGCATACACGTTTAACCTGCCGCTTCAGATGGACAGGCCACGAAAACAAACACTATTCAAAATTCTGGATCTACCCATAGCACAATGGAAGCTGTATCTTATCTTCTAAATGTTAAGGCGTCGCTGAAGGTGACTCTTGCACTAAGGACTGAAAACAACAAAAGATGTGTCCAAGGGAAATGTAATAAGGGGGAGGGAATACGAAAGTGAGATTTGCAGCCATCTGTGAGCGTAAATTAATCACTATGAAGCATGACAAAAGAGCCAGCTCTCACAATCTAACCGATTAATAGGATGACAGCACTTTTGAGGAACGTCTGAATTTATCTCCGACGTTGAAATCCGCACATCCTATTTGGAAAACTTCATCAAAATTACACCCATTCAGTTACCAACATGAAA
This sequence comes from Semisulcospira habei, assembly GCA_036245525.1. Taxonomy (NCBI): domain Eukaryota; kingdom Metazoa; phylum Mollusca; class Gastropoda; family Semisulcospiridae; genus Semisulcospira; species Semisulcospira habei. The sequence continues at coordinate 132,459,827 of BTPG01000008.1, forward strand.
CTTTGGAAAATAAATGTTCAATACTAAAACTACATTGGGTGTGAATTTATGGATCGCATGGTGTTTACGTTATGTGAGTTTATTCAAATGGTCCTAAACTTATGGTGCATATTATATTATGTGTGGAACTGACGCCTGATTATATATATAAGCTGCCGTAATGATAGTGTGCTGGTCTGTAATTTCGGACCTTACGGCCACGAGCCGTAAGATCCAAAACCACAAACTAGCACACATATAAAGGTCATCGACGACCACGCTTGTGTCTATTTTAGTCATTTACTGGTCAGGGGCGGATCCAGGGTGTCTCGACGGGGTTGGGGGGGGGCCGACAGCCCTCCCCCCTCCCCTACCCCTCCCGCATCAATGACCACGTCGCTACTCTGATGGACACTTGTGCATGTCCACTGAAGACAAAGCTACACAAACTGTGTGAGACTGGAGACCCACTGTGCTCAGATAGTGATGTGTGACAGGATTAGGGGATTAGCAATTACCTGTGACACCCGGGCCAGTCGGCTGCTCACCCATGCGGAGATATTCACAGCGCAGTTGATTTCTCGCTTTCTGATCACAGTTGGCGTGTACACAGGCGTAGACTTAAACCTAGATGACTGCCACGTATGAGGATGCAATACCATTCGTATCGTGCAGAAAGAGGTAATGCTTTTCATGAGCCCCTGTGACTGAAGGGGCACATGAAACTCTATGCCTGGTTCAGGGACTGAGTTGGGCCCCAGTTCAGCAATGATCGGACACTTTTCCACCGCTGGGGTTGACCAGCAGTCAGCGGCTTATTGCCAGATGGCTGCATCAGTTTGAGGATGCAATGAGGATTGTATCGCACAGCAATAGGCACTGTTTTACGTGAGCCCCTGTGAGTGCGGGGCACATGGCATTCTATGTCTGGGTGAAGTACTGTGACAGGTGCAGGTAAGGAGTGCCAAGTGAGGATATTTGACTATAGGCCCATGAACACACTAGGCTCACCCACCGATGCCGTGAGATAATTGTAAAATACACCATACAAGAAAAGAAAAACCATCGAATAGTAAAACACAACTTCCACAAATAACCATAAAAAAATCGGTCATGGCTGACAGGGGGGTGGGGGGGAGGGAGAGGGGGGCAGGGCCCCTTCCCCCCCCCCTGGATCCGCCACTGCTGGTAGTAACCAGCTCTTGTATGCGTTTTGTTTAGCCCATTTAACCCCAACGCCAGATTTCCCACATTTTGGAGGTGTTACCTAACGACTATGTACCAAATTCAGGAGATAGATACACCATGATAATTCAAGGGTAGTGCCAGATTAGCTTGGCGCCTACATTCAATATATAATCAACATTCATAGTCAATCTATCTCCTGCTGTCGGGTGACGGCTGAATGAGTTAACTCATTCGCAACCAGCCGCATCCGGATGCGCGGCATAAGCCGAGCATCCGAATGCGGCTGGCCGCGAATGAGTTAAAGCTCTGTCGAGAGATTTTTGGTTATACTAATTTTACTTCTTTTTTTTTTTTTTACTATACTAAAGACAATTCACTAATTTTGACATTGCATGTGCGTTCAGCTTTGCTTCGAACGTTTCGATTGTTTTATTTGATTGTTTGTTTGCTTACTTGCTTGTTTGTTGTTTGTTTGGGCTTTTGTTGTTGAGGTTTTTATTTGTTTTTAAGATTTATACCTATAAAACAAACGTATATCAAAAGTAAATAAATTAAAACGGCGGTTGAAAAAAAACACGATACATGATTTCAACAAAACAACGAATGATATTAATCTCCTTGTGATTGAAACCATCGGTACTGTTAAAAGTACCAGTGGCTGTATGCACAAAGGGGTTAAGTCACGTGGCCCTTACATTTCTTGCTGCTCTAAAGATAGATAACGGAGTCCTATTTTATTTTTTCAATGGCATCGCAAGAACTCTCCGTCATCTGTTGAAAATGCTTGAACCGTGATACTGCGTTAATATGTTACATATTCATATCTCTTCTGTGTTGTGTTGCTTCACAAAAGTCTGCGGCGGTTAATCGTCTGACAGCAGCAAAACTCGTGCACTTTGAACGTAGAGTCCATCTGTTATTATAAGCGACTTTCATAGAATAGAAAGTAGGTCAATATTTCACGTGCTTCGACGAAAACAGCGGATAAAAACCCCGAACAAACATGCGATATCGCATATTTGTCCACTATTTATCCACTATTTCGTCGAAACACGTGCAATGTTCACTTACTTCTGATTTCCGAGCAACGTCTAGATTCATTTGAAAGCGGCACACCCCAAACTTTCCTCGTCATTCCTTTGGCACCACACGACAAATGACGTCTCTCAGACCGCATGTGTACCAAATGAAGATCGTGAATTGCACTCTCTCTGACGCGATAGAGTCAAAAATTGTGTTCAGTACCTCAGAACAGTGATGTCCAGTAGATACCAGGCGACAGAAATGAGTTTCGTTAGTCTGTTTTCTAGGTGACTTCACCAGTGTGTGTCAGTGTACCTGTTTAGGAGCTAATCCAGCTTCGATCGGAAGCTCTCTCAGTTTTTCATATGCATAGCCAAAGTGTTCTTGCTAGTGCCTTCTGGGCTAGGTAGGCGGACTCTGGGACTGGGACAGGGAACGAAGGTGGCAGGCGAGGGTGTAGGCAGGTATGAGCTCTTGGAGGTAAACGAGGTGTAACTCCGGCCTGAGTCTTCATTGTTTTTTTGTGGTTGTGTGTGTGTGTGTGTGTGTGTGTGTGTGTGTGTGTGTGTGTGTGTGTGTGTTGTTTGTTTGTTGTTTGTCTGTTTGTCTGTTTGTTTGTTGTTTGTTATGCTTGTTTGTTTTGTTGTTTTGGGGGGTTTCTTTTGTTTGTTATTTTTGGTTTTTGGTTGTTTTTGTTTGTTGTTGGTGGTGTTTTGTTTGTTTGTTTTTTGGTGTGGGGGTGTTTGTTTGTTTTGTTGTTTGTTTATTTGTTTATTTTTATTTTTTGTTTGGATTTTTGTTTGTTTGTTTGTTTGTTGTTTGTTGTTGTTGTTTGTTTGGGTTTTTTTCTTGTTGGTTTTTTTTTTTTTTTTTTTTTGGTGGGGGGGGGGGGGAGGGGGGTGTTCTTGAACTGTACCTTTTTATATACGCTTGGTGTACGAGCTGTGCGGGGTGCTGGTTTGTGCGTACAGTCGTACACAATGGACGAAATTTATGTGGTCAAAGAGTTGACGCACTGGCACACAATGCAGAGCTTTCAAAACTGGTATGCAAGCCAGTAATGTCTGGGCCAGGAAAGACCGTGAAAATTTTCTGATTAATAAACTGGGCACTGTGGCGCCACTCGGGATGAATATGAAAGATTAACATTGTTTACATTGCTTGTGTCTGCTACTTTACCTCACTGATTTACTACTCACTAATCAGTTAGGTGATGTTGGCGCTGGTTGATATGTACATTTCCCTTGGGGACTTTCTCAGCGCTGGCCGAACGTTTAGTTGGATCCCTTGCCCTTCCCTGTCGGGCACCGGGTCTCCGGCTCACGGTTTGATACGCGGTTTTGGGGCGGGGCGATCGTGTGCATCCCTTGGGGATGTATGTGGTCGTCTTGTTGCGTGCCTGTGTGTTTTTCTGTGGGCTGGTGGGTGCCCGTTGGGTGGGGTTGGTGGCTCTGGCTGGTTGTCTTCCGCCCCCCCCCCCCTCCCTTTTTTTTTTTTTTTCCCTTCCTCCTTACTCCTTCCCCCCTTTCCCCCCCCCCCCCCGCCCCCATCTCTCTCTCTCTCTCTCTCTCTCTCTCTCTCTCTCTCTCTCTCTCTCTCTCTCTCTCTCTCTCTCTCTCTCTCTCTCTCTCTCTCTCTCTCCCCCCCCCCTTATTTTTTGAGTTACCCTTGAAGACGGTTTCACAACTACCTACTCTCCACTTATACCAATATTCTCTTACTGAATTTGATTCTTTGCTTTGTTTTCATGACTTATTACTTGTTGTGTACCGTGCTAAATGCTGGGTTTTTTTTCCCGGGGTCCTCCCGTTTTTCCCCGAGGTAGTCCTCAACTTGAAGGTGATATAAAGTTTGCCTTCGGGTTGGTGTTTAGCAGGCTTTGTGTATTAGACACTCAGCCTACTTCGTGCCCAAGGGTACTCCCCATTCGTTCTCTCTCTCTTTCTCTCTCTCCGTCTCGCTCTCTCTCTCTCTCTCTCTCTCTCTCTTTCTCTCTCTCTCTTTCTCTCTCACAGGAAGTTCATTCTGGAATTCTATTCCTGCAGAAATTAGAAACGCAAAGACGCTCACCTCATATAGGGACAGCCTCTTCAAACACCTAGAATCTCTGACGTAATCAAATCATTACAGTATTGGGATAACTTACACGTGTGTTCAGATGTGTACATGTGCGTGCTTGTGTGTGTGTGTGTGTGTATGTATGTGTGTGTGTATGTGTGTGTATGTGTGCGAGAGAGAGAGAGAGAGAGAGAGAGAGAGAGAGAGAGAGAGAGAGAGAGAGAGAGAGAGAGTCCCTTTTTCCCATAGCCGTACCATAATATTTGAATGCCAAAGAGTACCTTTGAATACTGCATGTACTGTGTATAATGTTTTTGCCTTCATATGTGTGTGCTCGATATGTTGGGCGCGCGCTCGCGTATGTGTGTGTGTGTGTGTGTGTGTGTGTGTGTGTGTGTGTACTGTATGTGTGACTCTGTGTGTGTGTGTGTGTGCGCGTGCGTGCATGCTGTGTGTGTGTGTATGTGTGTGTGTGTGTGTCGGCGTGAGAGAGAGAGAGAGAGAGAGAGGGGGGGGGGGAGAGATAGCACCTGCATTCATATTTGCCCTTGCTGTATGAACTTTAATGTACTTAATGATTCTTTGTTTATTGCTTTACTTTGTATTTTTACTCATTTTATACTTTTGTGCGTACGCGTATGCGGGTAGGTATGTCTGGAGTGCGTGTCCGAGAGCGTGTGTTTGTTTTTGTGCGTATGTGCCTGAGTGCGTGCGTGTGTAAGTGTGTGTGTGTGTGTGTGTGTGTGTGTGAGTGTTCGTGCGTGTGTGCATGCGTACTGAATTGCGGTGTACATGTGTGTGTGTGTGTGTGTGCGTGCGTGCATGCGCGGGTTGCGATGTGCATGCGTGCGTACCTGAGTGCGTGTGTGGGTATGTGTGTGTGTATGTGCGTGGTGCGTGCGTGCGTGAGCGAATGTAGCAGTGCATGCAGCAGTGTGTGGTATGTGTATGTTTACATGTCTATGTCACTTATGTAGTAGATGTAGCAACGGCAAGTTTGAAAACTGGTCCTGTTACCAATAACTTCTACCGTTGGAAAATAAAGGTTCATTGTTCATTGTTCATTGTTCATTGTTCTCTCTCTCTCTCTCTCTCTCTCTCTCTCTCTCTCTCTCTCTCTCTCTCTCTCTCTCTCTGGCCTCATCTACACGCCTTTTCTTTCGCTCGCTCCTGCACGTGCTTGCACACACTCTTGTCTCTCGTGTTCAGGTTCTTTCCGAGTCTCTCTCTTACGCGATTTTTCGTTGACGTCATTTTTACTTTTTCCGCACTTTTGTTCTTCCTTTTCTTTTATTTTACGTCACCTCCTTCAGTTGCCACATTCCTTCTGCCATTGAAGATAAGTAGCGGCTAATCTCTATGTTTGTTTGTTTGTCTATTTTGACAAAGGGTATTTACCCGAAATATTAATAAATTGTGTTGTACCCGTCTTTTCTAAGCGTGTTTCTTTCTCCGTTGGGTACTTCTTTTCAAAACTGGTGTCATGTCCTCTGACTTTTTTTTTCTCGAACGAGCAACCGTGTTCTGGCTCCGCTGGGGGTGGCTGATCTGTGTGTCAAAGAGTCATCGCAACAAGGCATAATGAATGAACATGCTCGCCTGTGAGCTTTATAGGTCCAAAATCGCAGGCCAGCACAAAATGGTCAAAGTTGAGGATCGCCAGTTCTCTTGTACGCATGAGACTTTCGGTGCCAGGGCACAGCGAACACCACCCAACTGCAAAAAACATAGATCCTCATGAGCACCCGCAGTCGCGGGGTCTTATGAGAATCTATGCTTCTTGTATACACCACTTCGTATCCATTTTTTGTGGACGGCTGAGGCTCCCTGGCGTTGAATCAATGAAAAAACGCTGTCTAGGCCTAGTGGCGCTGAGTTGGTATACCTCGCCCTGTACCTAGGTTAAACGCACCTGCGGCGCCATTGTTGCAATTTTCGCACCTGACCGGTCGCTCGGACCGGTCATGTGCACCAAAACTGCGCGCGCAGGTAGGCTTCTGCACTTGTAGTGTGGTCTCGTACGTTCACGCGGAAGATTGTGATCGCGGTCGAAAAACGGTTCGTTTCCGGTTTTACTTTTAGCGCCTTTTACCTCCCATAACACGCCAATTTTGTGTAGAGATGGCGGAGGCTTGTGTCATGCCCCACGCCGCTGAATCAAGTCCGTTGTACTTGTAGTGCGCTCATCTCTCGAACTTACAACTACGACGGTGCTTTCTGCCTCAAACGACTCCGATGTCGCAAAATCACCACCATTGAGGAAAAGAGCTATTTTTCAAATCTGCCAAATCGCGTAATGTTTTGTGGTGCTAGCATAAGGATGCATTATTGCCGCATTGCAGATGGGAAAGGGTTTATTCTTTATTCATCTTATTTTGCAGCAATCAAACGACGGTCACGTGATTCTTTCTCCGAGATTGCTCATTACAGGTGCAGAAAGCACACGCTCTAAACCGATCTGGTGCACATGACCGGTCCGAGCGACCGGTCTGGTGCGAAAATAGCAACAATGGCGCTGCTGGTGAGTTTAACCTAGGCACAGGACGAGGTATACCAATTCAGCTCTAGTGGCTGGCGTTGAACAAAGCCACGGGACAAGTCCCATCGTGGATCTTTAAAAAAAAAAAAAGTCATACTTGTAAATTCCTCGCTTCCAACGGTCATAAATGACGTCTATGAAACTATGGCCAGTTCAACGCTAAATGACCCCAGACCACCCATCCAAGGAACTTGACACAGATATAGACAGGACCAGCAATAAGCAAACAACATCATGAGCCCCCAAACCTGCGAGGAATCATGATATTCCGTGTATTTGCAGCTGGGTGCCCCACTTTTTCTAAGCAGCTCACGGTACACATTGAATTTTTGGTACATAAAAGAGGTCAAAAACGGTGTGCAATCTTTGACATTTCGTCCTTGAGTTTTGCAGGTACATTAATACCACCAGATTACAGTTGAATTGGGGACAGAACAGTATTACTCAACGCCGTGCTAACAGAGTTCCGCTGTCGTGATAGATTTCCTGCATTCGCAACCTACTAATCCGAATACAAACGACTGCACGATGTGTGACCTGGTAGCGCCACCGATCTCAAATTACGCCTGTACTGGAGCCTAGAAGCACTACTAAAAAGCCATACCGCGCCGTGATATCAGCTTCGACCTTTACTCCTACTCGAAAAATAAAATGCTCCGCCTGGTCATTTGAATTCAAGAACGCGATCACGTGGTTTTCACCAGTAAGCAAACGTTCTCGGGCCAACGACGGCCGCAGTGGGCCCTAGTACGGCTGTGCGCGATGTCACTGCGGCCGTCGTGGACCCGAATACGTTTTGCTATTGGGTCCTTCATGGTCTTAGTAAAACGCGAAACTCTGCAGCGGTATATTGCACTGACATGCACCTCATTATGTACGTCAGATAATACAACACCCACGTCACAACTTTAGAAATATACAGGAATATTCGAAAGAAACGCCGACATAGGTGAACATGACAGTAAACGGTTAGTATTAGATATTGGCTTAAACTTCAAGGCCAGCCCAGTCGGTAAAAGACCATCGGGCCGACGTCGGTCGCAGCTGGCCCATAAACAGGCGTGCGCGAGCCAGCTGGGGCCGACATTGGCACGAGGTCATTTTGTCTACCGATAAGCACGCGTTGCTTATAGGCACTTCACACCATGACGTAATACTCTGCACGCGAAAATCTTCAGCATAAGAGCAACATCTACTGCAAAATTAATGGTAGTGACAGAGTGGTTTGACGTATGGTAATTCTGTAGTTCAAGAATAGTAAAGAAGTGGCTTGTGGTCTTTGTTGATAAAGTAGTTTGGAAACTAGCAAGTGTTGTGTGATGCCAGTATAAGCCTGTCGCCTGGGTAGTCAAGGCAAGTTTGTGTCATCCCCTTCTGTCAGATTTAGGGGTCAGGCAAATCTGGAAGGCAAATAAATAATCTGGCATCACGCTTAAACTATCAAATAAAGCCAAGCTGGCCTTAGGCTATCCTGGTCGATGTTTTAGTTTGTTGTGGGAGCTGAGTAAGCCACAAGCCGACTGCACGAATGGCTGTAACGGACAGAAATGAAACGTCTCAACGCGCAGACGAGAAGAAAGCACAAAAAAACTCACTCGGTAAAAATGGTGCTTCCAGTACACAGAAGTCCACCTCTTCAGGAGATGACGACAAGCCTCGTCGCACATTCCTACAACGTCACGCTTTTCTGATGACATTAATGATGACGACAATGATGGACGGTTTGGGTTTCGCCGTCCGCGGCCAGTACAAATATCGTTATTTCCACGCAATGTACGCTGATGAACTGGCGGAGTATAACACTACGAGTGGATGTGGCGTCGAGGTATCCCCAGATGTACAGGTCGGACTTTTGAATATAATGTTGTTTTGTGTGTGTGCTTAACGTGACACAGAAAAGCAAAAGGTACTCAGGTAGAATTCTGAAACAAACAGGGGACACTGATCACCCAACAGACCGTAAACATAATAGATGTACAACACGCATATTTCTGATCTTTTTCTCACAAACACTTGTGTATATCATTGGCTATGACAGCTCACCAACAGGCATTGACTTTAATGATCATCGACAAATATTGTTGGCCCATATTTTCAGACTTTCGAGAACAAAGTAACATTTGACACTACCGAAGAAACTCTGCAGGAGATGCGGGCGACTGTAATTCATCTTTCAGTGATCACTTATACATATTATTGATTTGTTTATGCCATCGAGAGAAAAAGAAAGTTGACACCTTGTTTGTGAAGTGCACATATCTGTATTTCAGGCTGTCGAGAACAAAATAACAGCCACCACCACGCAATGGACGTTGTACGAGATGTACACGGGCATTGTTCCCATGATCACCTGTGCCCTGATTGTCGGCATGAAGTCAGACCAGATAGGACGCCGCTTCATTTTCCTCTTTCCCTTCTTCGCCGCTTTAATCGACATCACCATACTTGCAGTTGTCGTCAGGTTTGTAGTGTTGTTGTTGTAAGTGTTGCTGTTGGTGGGTATTAATTGGAATTGAAAAAGACTGGATGCAATTGAATTGTAGTAAACTGAACTGAATTCAGTTCAATTCAACAACAAAAATCTCTATTGTCCGTTTACACTGACACATACGAAGTTTGATCGAAATGTAATGATAGTTGTGCCAAGACATCAAAACCGTATGCCCAATTTACTTGATATTTTCACATTTTGTCATAGCGCTATCCTCCACCATTAAAGCAAACTTTCAGCTACTTCCGGCAAGATTCAAAGGCATTTTGGTATTCTGATAAAGGTCAGGATCGGAATTGTGAATTTACGACTTTTGCTAGTTTCTGGATGAGAAGAAGCTCCGTCCTGCCAGCCTCGCAGTTTTTCAGTATAGAGAAGAAGCAAAAGTCTTATTGGTTGCGGCAAGCACTGTATGGTGGTTGAGAAAGAACACGAATGTTTTGCTCCTCTGTATAGGACACAGTGACCTTGGCTTTGTGGTAACTGGCACTTTCAAGAAAAAACAAGATGTTCTAGCCACTTAGAGTTGGCCGCTGCTCCTGAACACATTTCAACACTTTTGGAAAAAAGAATTTCATACAGGATATTTTGCATTGATTGTGCAAAAATGGTAAAATATGAACAATGACATGGGCCTCTAAGTTTTAAAAACATTTAGAGAAAATGTTGCCTTGAATTCTGAAAATTTGACAAAAGTGCCCGTAGCCTCCTCTCATCAGAAGCCAGCTACTCCTGATTGGACCGTTAGCTGGGGATACCGTTATAGGACAAGCAATTATCGTCCTCAGTGATGATATCACACAGTCGTAGAGGCCATTCATGCTAAATGTTTTGTGCAGTTAATCTAAGCGATCAATTTTCTGTTGCATCTGAGCCTCTGTCAAGAAATGCAGTAGCCTTATTGCAGATAGGTTTTGAAGGTCAAGGTCTTTGTGCACTATCTTTTAAACTGTTTCAAGGTAAAGTTCGGAAGCTTACGATGTTTCTCAAAATGAAATATAAGAGTATTTTCTTATCAATACGTAAATAAAGAGAAACGTTTGCTCGTTCCAAGCTGAAATTTGACAGTGAGACCAGTACTTGTCTTCAAAGTCCTCTCTTTCGCAGTTAAATTGCACAATCCGCTTGCAGTCAGAGCCAGAAAATACACAGTACCGTATCAAACAACTTTAAATTTATTTGGATTTTGACGGGACTGTCTCAACGTTTCACTTTTTTTAAAATGTAGAAATAAATTCATTACCTCGAAGAGTCGAATATTTTCAAGCACAGCTGTTTACATCACTTTTTAAATGGCGTCACACAGTGGCATGGCTGAAGATACCAGCTCCATATTGTGCACGATTAAAGCACAAAGGCTGAAATTTGTTTTTAATACTATTTTCAAGAACAGCTGTTTGCATCACTTTTTCAGTGACTTGACACAGCGGCATGGCTGAAGGTACCAGCTCCATGTTATGCATAAATAAAGGGCAACGGCTGAAATTTGTTTTCATGCTAATTTCATTTATGTGACTCAAGTAGTTTATAAAAGGCGGCCCAACTATCATTACTTTCTGATCATACCTCGCTCAGTAGAAATGAAACTGGCTCACATTCAGCCCTGCCGCCTCACAACAGAAGTTCTGCTAACCATGATAGTTGAAGGGTTGTATCTTGATACCTTGCCGCCTGGAGGCGCCAAGCTATTTAGGCACTACCCTTCAATTATTATGGTCGATCCGTCTTCTACAACTGTCATGTAGTCCATTTTGAACACCTCCCCAGTTCAGGAATGTCGACCGTAAGGCTGACTTTGTCAACTGGAGTCGTTTTTTACATATTATTTTCTTACGCCATGGTTGGACTGTGTTGCTTTGGCTGCTGTAAATGCCATAGTTTTCTTATTAACCCCTTCACTGCCGATCCTGCTGCAAGAGACATAGCGACTGCGGGGGCTCATGAGGAACTTTGCCTCTTACTGACACCAATGTGTTTCCATGTTTCTTGGACGGTGTTGCCTTTTGGTCGTTGAATGAGCGAACGTTTCAACAACAACCAAAAAACTTGTACGTACAGTGACATTGAAGGGGTTGATTTGCCAGTGATGACGATGACAATGAAGACCATGACAACGATTACACGATGATGATTTTGATGATGATGATGTGTTGCTATTATTGTTGATGTTGACGATGGTGGATGTCATGTTGGACCCATACCATCTTTCAACACTAAAACCAATTCTTAAATTACCTTGTTTCCAGGTTGAATTTACATTACGGCTATACGCTTATCGGATACTTCATTTACCATGCGGCTGGCCGCAACTTAAGCATGGCGTTTGCCGGCTACGCCATCATCTCCGACACACACGGGAAAAAGAAAGAGGAGTCCCAGTCTGGGTACAGCGATGAGAAGACTGTTGAGCAAAGCGACGACGACAATGATCTGGATATGTCCAGAGAACACTCCAGGACCTTCAAGGTTCGTTGTATTGTTCGCGTTGCATTTCATTGTTTTGTTCTTCACAAGAGTTGTTTGTGTTATACATGCTTTTAGTGCCGCTTGCTACAAATCTAATCCCGACAAGGCTCTATTGATATTTTGTGGCTCTCATACTTCTGAAACCATCGAGATTCCCATTTTCCCTGAGGCACACAAACGTGCACGATCACAGCAAGAGGTATACAGCCTTATGAGCACCCGCAACTACAGGGGTTCATTAGGCTCTATGCCTCGTGCAGCTGGGCGGTCTTTCACTTTATACTACTCATGTATAATTTATAAAAACGTTGCCGGATCATGTACCGTTGCTGTTTGTTTTGTTTGTTGGTTTTTTTTGTGCAAAATGACATGTGTTCAAGTGTTCCTGTTGTCGGCTTTGCTGTTGGTGGAAATGATCGAGCTGAAGTTAGTCCAAATGGGCAGCGCATGATGACGATGACGACAACGACTATAACGTACGAAAGTGATGCAAATGATGATGATGACAGCGTGTCGTCTTTAGCTCGTCATTATATCTTAGAACGTTTCAGATTGTGTCACATTTCTTCAGCTCGTCAATGTCGTTTTCAGATCGTGGTGTTGGACGTGCTGCGAAAAATGTCAAGCAGCGCCATCGCCTTTGCTACAGGGTACATCATCCAGTATGCCGGCTTCTTCTACACCCTGATTATGATTATTGGTCTTAGGATCTGCATCTTCGTGTTTGCTTTTCTCTTTGTCACGGAGACTGGCGAGCAGAAGAAGAGTGCTGGTTTCATCGCCCCACTCAAGTAAATAAGAAATACGCTTTCATCTGTATCGGGACAGAGCCAAGTTAACGACCGTGTAGACTCTAGGGGCACTGGCTGTCTCCCTCGATCAAGTACTGATGTAGCGATAGCGAAACGAGGGAGACAACCAGTGTGGGCTCAAGGGTCAAGCGGCTGCAGAAACGTCAAACTAATCAACAACTTATCTATCAAAGTCGATCCATTGTCTGAATTCAATCAATCTGTGTGTAGCATTTTTAACTGACAGCCAGTGCAACTTGGAAGTGGTAAGTGTAAGGGTGAGACGGAAGGGAAAAGGGAAAGGGTAAGAGTTTAGACAAAGATACAAATCTAGGAACTATAAAAATGGTGCCTTGTGTGGTAAGCCAAATAGTAGTAAGAAGAAGAATTATGTTTGTAGTTTGCTAAGTAATGATCTTCAGCATAACCAGTTTTGTGCCACCGCCCATATAAGAAATCACTGGTCATTAAAGACTAGCATTTAGGTGGCAGTCGCCACCATGATGGTCTTTAGTGTCGTGCAAGACATTGATTTTCAAAATATTTTCCATTGCAGATGGAAGGGCTATGACAAGTATGTCTCGGTCCTGTCCTCGGAGAGGTTTTAGTCTTCCTATATTCTAATGTTCACACATTTTTCATTTCCATAGGACCATTCACCGAGCCACAAAGAGCCCGAGGAAGAGACTGTCTCTGCTGCTGGTCAACTTAGGTCTTCTATTCTCCATCTTCTCTCTTGTGGATGAAATTGAAGTTATGCGTACCTACCAGATGAGTCCTCCGTTTTGCTTTGACTCTATCACGGTAATACACAATACACTATACATGTAGCGATAAGTTAGTCCCTCCTCCACCTCCACCCCCACCCTCCGCCCGCTTGTGCGTGTACAAGCGGGTTGTGTGTTTTGTGTCTGACATACAGGAACAGTTGTGCGGCCTTTTCCCTTCGGTCTTGAGCCGTAATGTCGAAGATCAGTACAACATAAATAGTATGAAACTACTGTTGTCATTTCTAGGTCAAGCACACATTCTGCCATTGGTGCCAGCCTTTGCCATACACTTTGGGGCGAAAAACAACGCTTGATCTGTATCCCAGTATTCAAAAGGCCATCGGGCTGTAGTCGGCCGCAGTGGGCCCGCGCAGATTCGTACGCGGGCCTCCTGCGGTCGACTTCGGCCCGATGGCCTTTGCGTGCTGGGATCAATGTCTTTATGTTTTGACGTAGCATTGACATATAAACCCCCTCCCCAGTCGACGCATTGAGATTATGTCTTAAATCTTTGATAATTCTACGTCAAATTAAATTGCTCCAGCCATCAAAGGAACATAGATGGTGTCAGAAAGCTGCAAAAATCTTCCTGAACGATTATACCTTGAGCTTTTGGCTCTGGTTTACAGCCTTTAACCTATTCCCTGCCACTTACATACATTGCTGTTTCTGAAACCCTTGTTCATTTAACGATCAAAAGCCAAAAGAGTTCAAGAAGCATGGATAGAATTTGGTCTCAGCAAGAGGCATAGATCCTTGAGAATCAATGTCTCTTGCGTTTTTATCGTGTTCACTTTTTCTCGGCATTGAAAGGGTTCATTTGACCCACATCAAACTTGCAAGGCTCACTTCGCCCAGTCCTGCTCTCAGTTTAATGTTGATTATCGTTGATCCAGCAAGGTTTGATCATCTTTCAAGCCTTGTAACTTGTGCCGTTACAAATGCTTGGTGTCTTCTGTTAGCTCGGGTACTACGACAGTGAAAATCGTCTCAAGGGCCTCCTCGCCGTTCCTGTCCTGTGGTTGTGGCGCAGGATTCACCTGTCTGAGTCCACCATAGCGGCCGTGGGGCTGTTGTTCCACGCAGCGGCAACGTTATTGCTGTCCACCGTCCGTCAGACATGGGTCTTTTGGACAAGTAAGACACGCCATCATTATCATCAGCAGCAGGAGCAGCAACAGCAGCAGCAACACCAAAAACGTAGAACTCACCTCTGTCATTATAATAAACATCACTCTCACAATTTTAATCGATCACAATGGATCAGAGCATTACCACCAGCAGTAGAAACGTTGCGATCAACATTAACATAAGTATCGCAGATGACGTCGACATTACCATCAACTTTAACATCACATTTACAATCATGGCAACCAATAATAATAATAATAATAATAATACCGTTATTATATAGTCGCTTTTTCTCAATTTTAGGGCACATCGACTCAAAGCGCCGCGAACTGAAACCCAACACGCACACTCACGTAACAGACACGGATTTACGCCATTTAAGACAAACACAGTACAAGACAGACGAAGGGCCAGTTCAGCTACTGAAGTTACAGAGATTTTTGATCGCTTGTATTTGAAATTTGTAAAGTGGCCTGAAACCGGCACCAAAGTGTGGGGCGTGGGGTGGGGGGAGTGTGGAAGAACCGGAGTCCTTGGAGAAAGAACCCCCGACAACCACCACCATTATCAACGTTATCATTATAACCAGCAGCAGCAGCATCTCGTGGGGTCCAAAGCTATGAGGCGTCAGAAACATAATCAGAAACTCGTAACAGTGGCATGTCTCGTCTAATATTAACACATTCACTGCCAGTGGACGCAGATTGTGTTTCTGAAATCTTTACTTCCTTAACTCATTCTACCCCAGACACACTACAGCAAGATAAGGATCGACCATGATAGTTCAAGGGTGATGCCAGAATAGCTTGGCGCCTATGGGCGCCAAGCTATTCTGGAATCACCCTTGAACTGTCATGGTCGATCTGTGTCCTGCACTGCAATGCAGTCTTCAGAGAATAACGGCAAAATTTGGGGATTTCGGTGATGGGGTAGAATGAGTTAACGTCAAAGAGCAATGGCACTCTATGGATACAAAATGGTGTCAGAAGGAGTCATATATCCTCATGTCCCCGTATGTGCGGGGGCTCATGAGGATGTATGTCTTTTGCAGTAAAATAGTCTTCACTTTTCTCGGCAATAAAAGGATTGATTTTAGTCTACAATGGAAGCCAGTGCTTTACTTTCGTTTGCGTGCAGTTCCGGTGATCGCTATACCAGGCGACCTGACTTTGTCTATGGCCAAAGCCCTTACCTCCCGTATGATTGGACGCAGTGCATTAGGTGAGATTTCTTTGTTGTTATCACACTTTTTATGTCTCTATACAATTATACAAAATTATAACTGTTGCTATAGACTATGACTCCCGTATCAGCAAGCAGACAAAATCAGTAAGAAAAGTAAGGAGTGAGTGGTTCAACGTTTTGTATCATAAAAAGACGATCATCCGAAAGGCTTTTTTATCAGGACTGGACGCCATGTGCCCACTCTACTCGCAAAGCACCAGGAGCCGGTTGCATGAGCGAGCTTAGTCCTACGCCAGCCACTAAGCAAGGTGCTCCGCTATAGCGGAGCACCTTGCTTCGTGGCTGGCGTAGGACTAATCTCACTCACGCAACTGCGCCCAGTACATAGACACTTTAGAGAGATTTCTTTTGCGTCGAAAGACTACCGACAAAGAACGAATGAGAAATGGCAGTTGAGAACCAGCTTGTGCCACAAGCATAGACAATACTCCAAACATCTCCAAGAGGCATAGATCCTCATGAGCCGTGACTTCGCTCTCGTTCGTTGTCGGGAGTCGTTCGTTGCAAACGAAACCTCGCTAAATTATATTGCTCTCCACATCTGTGTATTGCACGTCGTCTTGTGCATGCATGGAGCTGTCGCACCAGAAGTGGCACCATTTGTGTTCACAGAAGAAAATATTCCGCATGACTGAACACACACTCAGAAAGAAAAAAAAATTCGCGTGGAAACCGATTTGCTCAATTGTTATTCTCTTTTCTAGCATCTACGTTTGCCATCATGCTGGCGGCGGAGGAGGTGTTTGCGTTTGCTGGCAGCAACGCTACCAACTACCTGTATAAGTCTTCACTGGACACTGTGCCCACGGCGCCATTCTATCTCGCATTCGCTTCTTTTGTCTTTTCCTCCACTCTCTTTATGTAAGCATCACTCTCTTAGGCACAAAATAACTAGTTCAAGGGTTGTGCCTGGTTAGTTTGGCGCCCTGAAGGCGGCAAACTAACCAAGCACTACCCTTGAACGATTATGCTCAGCTTGTTTAAGGGAACGATAACATTTCTGTATTAATTAAGTCTCATCACCCACCGTGCCTACTGCAGTATTCTCGCATTCGCTTTTTATGTTTGCCTCTATTCATCGAAACTGTATTTTTCAGGTCCGGTATGAGAGATGGGTTGATATATATATATATATATATATATATATATATATATATATATATATATATATATATATATATATATATATATATATATATATATATATATATATATATATATATATATATATATATATATATATATATATATATATATATATATATATATATATATATATATATATATATATATATATTATATATATATATATATATATATATATATATATACATGACATATAATAATATATAGTGGTAGTACCAGATTAGTTTGTTGCTTTAAGGCCTGTACCCCTTCACTTTTTAAAGCTTTTTTTTTATATTCTTTCATTTGAATGCATAGTCATAAATGTTTTTTTCAGTGCTCAGACGGTCCACCAGCGTAGACACCCTGATGCCATCACAGCGGTTTCAAACATGGAGATGAACGTCCAAGAGCCCAAGAGCGTCAAAGAGTCTCTGGCATCGACAAAATTATAGAGTAATTAAAATTACTACGTCATATGAAACAAAAAAAAAAGAATAGCGACTGCACTAACCATTAGACGGCCGTAGTACAGAGACCAATATCAGAATTGAAGAGGCATAGATCCTCATGAGCAACCGCAGTCGCGGTGGCTCATGAGTATCTGTTCCTTTTGCTGGCCTGATTTTGAGATTCATAGATGCCAATTATAGGTCTTTCAGTTCGTGACGCTTTTAACCCATTCAGCCCTGACGCACTACAGCAGGAGATGGGTCGACCATGATAATTCAAGGGTAGTGCCAGATTAGCCGATAGGCGCCAAGCTAATCTGGCACTGCCCTTAAATTATCATGCTCGATCCATCTCTTGCAACTGGTGCATAGTCATTAGATGACGCCTCCAAAATTAGGGAAATACGTGAGTCGGGCTGAAGGAGTTAATCTGTTTACTTTCGATGATCGCGGTATTGTTTGTTTTTGTTTTTTTTTAAGTCCGTGTCGTCAAAAAAACAATTTTAAACACGGATACAAAGTGAGTTCAGCAGGAGGCCTATATGATCGTGATCCCCCGCAGGTGCATGTGCTCATAAGGATCAATGCCTCCTGCAGTTGGGCGTCGCTCACTTTTACTCGGCGGTGAAGAGGTGTTGTAGAACTTCATTCATGGCCATTGACAGTCGAAGGTTTAAGGATATTCACGTACAGTCGAGGTTGCTTGTGGTTGTGTGTGTGTGTGTGTGTGTGTGTGTGTGTGTGTGTGTGTGTGTGTGTGTGTGTGTGTGTGTGTGTGTGTGTGTGTGTGTGTGTGTGTGTGTGTGTGTGTGTGTGTGTGTGTGTGTGTGTATGTGTGTGTGTGGACGGGGATGGAGGTGGGAGTCTCCTGACATTTGCTGTATCCGAAGTCTACTGTACACATTGAACAGTAGACTTTCTCATAACAAGGTAGAATACAATTGGCTACTCGAAAAACAGCGTGCAATGTACACGATGCAATTAGATTAAACGCGGATTATAAAGTAAATGCAATTGCTTTTCTGGTGATTCTTTGTGTGAAAGAGGACGCATTTGAGTTGTTTATCTACACGAGTTTTGTACCCCTAAAAACGGCTCCAAATGTCATTGACGCGGAAATCAGTTCTACGCGAGTTATGTATCCTTCAAAACGGCTGCGAGCGTCAGTTAACGCGGAAATCTACACGAATTATCCTGACAACGGCTCCAACGGAGCCGTTGTCAGGGGCATATAACTCGTGTAGATTTGCCCGTCACTGTGGTCCTTCATGAGTCAGTACCTACAGTGGTACATGCAACTCAGACAAGAAGGATTTACCTGGCGTTCGTTGGGAAATGTTTAAACCACCTAGTGCACACAGCTACCAAACACTGAACAATCTTCATGAGCCCTGACGGCTCATCTTGATCTATTGCTGTTGGAGATGTTTGGTGGTTGTCAATGCTTGTGGTATACACTGGTTATCCGCCGTGTCTTCGCTCTTGTTCCTTGTTGGGAGTATTTCAGCGCAAACGTAAGCTCACTGTTATCTTCCAGCAGAAACACGACAAACGCGCGTAAATTCCAACGTGACTGATGGACATTTTAATTATTATGACTTCTGAGGCGCAGTTTCCTCCAAAATCACAGAGACCAGCTCTATTAGGACCAAAATCACAGAGACCAGCTCTATTAGGACCAAAATCACAGAGACCAGCTCTATTAGGACCAAAATCACAGAGACCAGCTCTATTAGGACCAAAATCACAGAGACCAGCTCTATTAGGACCAAAATCACAGAGACCAGCTCTATTAGGACCAAAATCACAGAGACCAGCCCTATTAGGACCAAAATCACAGAGACCAGCTCTATTAGGACCAAAATCACAGAGACCAGCTAGTACACATTTTGACCCTGAACATCACGGTACGGGTCTCGGTTTATGAGGTCATTAAGGTCTTGAAGAAACAAGGTAGGTCAAGTAGAACTCAACCTGTCAGCCAAGTACACTCTAGTTTAAGCTACCCTGACAACAGTTGTGTTGATGTTGGTAGCGATAGTGGTGTTAATTTGTTTATTGTTGTTGGGTGGGTGGGTGGTTGGGTTGATGGGGTAAAGTTGGTTGGTGGTTTGGTAAGTTAGTTGGTTGGTAAGTTAGTTGGTCGGTCCGTTGGTTTTGGGGTTTATTCTTTATTGCTTTAGTTTCATTATTTGTTTCTGTTTCTGTTTGTATTTGGTTTTGGCTTTCATTGTTTCTGTGCTACTTTGTGTATAGCGTAATATGAGCCGGTGGATCAGCTGGTGTTCTAACCTCGCCTCTCAAAGCAGCTAATATAGTAATGAAATGAACCTATAATATTTCATACGCCACTTTATGTACATTTTTATTTCTGAAATCGTGGTTCATTCAACTACCAAAGCCAACACGGTCCAAGAAACATGGACATACATTGGTCTCAGCAAAAGGCATAGATCCTCAAGAGCCTCGCAGTCGCGGAGACGCATGAGGATCTATGTCTCTTGCAGTTGGATCCATGTTCAATTTTTGTCGGCAGTAAAGGGGTTAAGAACACATAAAGAAAATAGGTGATCATTCGTATAACCTGCCTCCTGCAGACATCATCATCATCATCATCAGTCCCTTGCCCGAACTGGGCGTTGGGGGGACTGAAAGGCAGCAGCAACAGACAGTGTTCTCCACTGAGTTCTATTTTGGGCGGTGGCAAGCAAGTCTGGCATCTCGAGTTCGGTCCATTCTTTTATGTTTGCGACAGACTGTCGCAAACATAAAAGAATGTCAGACAGACTGTCATAACAGTCCAATCACTAAGGGATAGGAGGCAACAGATGCTCATACGCCAACGGAGCTGTAGAAATTCCCATGAACACTGCTAAAGAAAGCTCACGAGTCTCTGTATCCATCTGTGTCGGGAGATTTACAATCGCTCACTCTCATCGAAATCCAGCAGACACCATCTCAAGGGCCACTGAGAGCCTAACTATTATCGTGTTTACGCATCAGCTCACACGATCACACATCCGTACATTTTGTTTCTGAAATCTGCGCCTGAACGACCAAAAGCCACAACTGTCCAATGCGGACATAGAGTGGTCTCAGCAAGAGGCATCGACCCTGCAGCCATAATTGTCATAAGCTTTACCTTCTTTGCGAAATAAAGTTTCGTCGTTACCATCATCATCATCATCATAATCAGCATCGCCATCATCGTCATCATTGGCTAAACCCCACCTTTTCAACTTTCTACTTCTCCAGTTCTGTACAACTTGGCTGGTACCAGACAGAGAACCGCCTGAATGCCCCGTTTGGCTTCCTCCTGATGTAGATGTTTGGTAAAATTCGCCTTTCGGAATCCACCCATAGCCGCCATCCTCTTCGCTAGTAAAAGGTTCTGCTGTATGTCCCAGTCCGCCAATTTCGGTTTTCTTCGTGGGTGAGGAATGTGTTATAGTTCTTTTTTCATACTTTTTTTGCCGGTACTGCTAAAGGGCTGGTGATAGCTTGCACAAGAAAGTTAATCTCGGTCTCCTAGCCTCTCTTAAAGGTGCAAGAGGTTCTACCGCGCTCCCCTCGGCGTTAAATCCAAATAACTAAACTACCGCGCTTCCCTCTGCCCCCCCCCCCCGCCCCCCTGCCCCCCCCTGCCCCCTCCCCGTGCCCCCCCCCCCCCCGCCCCCTCCCCCCTGCCCCCCTCCCTCTTTCCGGTTTTGATAAGTTTTTCCGGCCAGCCGGCTGAAAATCCCAAACAAAATGATGCAGCTCATGTAACTTTATTTGGGGCGGTCCGTGGCGCAGCGGTAAAAGCGCCTGCCACCAAAGCAAGAGGTGCGAGGTTCGATACCCGGTTCCGGCGTCGGACTTTTCTCCTCTAGTAAGTGTCACCATTAATTCGGGCGGACCGTCGGGGGTTCTTTCTCCGGGTACTCCGGCTCTTTCCTCCCCCACGAATTCGGTATTAATTTCAGTCCACTTAATCAAATTACACAAATATAAGAAACGATTTAAATTTCCAAATTTTCAGTAGCTCGCTTGAGCTTGCCCTTAGCACCACGTGAATGTTTTATGTTTAGGTACAGTGTGTGAGGGAATTCGCGTGGTTCACGTGAGTGTGCTTGTTGGGTGCAGTTCGCGGCTATGTCCTGCGCATTGAGTTATATTATAAATAATATGAGAAATGCGCCATATAAATACTATGTATTATTATTACTTATTATTATTTTATGTTGTATATATTTTGACATTGTCTTCTGAACACGAGTTTAATATTTTAAAGTTCAACACAGGCCCCATTATCGCCATACCCGCCTATCTGTCAACATCAATGACGAAAGCCATAATCGGCAGAGGGGTGCTAGGTAGGTATACATGTGCTTCAGCGCTTATCTGTATTCTCATAAACGCCCGAGTCCTAGCGTAATAATTGTGTGCTGGTCTGTGATTTTTAGAACGTACGGTTTTGGGTGCTGGTCTGTGATTCTGAAACTTAAGGCTAAAAGCCGTAAGGTCTAAAATTACAGGCCATCACACATTTTTCTTAAATCTCAGATGACCTCGGCCTTGTAGACACAAGTAAATGTATCGAAGGAAGATTTCAGTTCCATTGTAAGAATTGTGTGCTGGTCTGTGATTTTGCGTCTTACGGCTCCTGCTTAGCAACTTGACACAGATGTAAATGAACCGCGTAAGACGCATAATATTTATGAACCCAATATAGATGCGATCCATGCATTTTTTCTTTCTGACGGATACCGTTTGCCGGGTGAACACCGTTTTGTGCTGGTCTTTGATTTTGGACTTACAGGCCGTAAGGTCCAAAATCACAGACAATTGTTTTATGGTCCAAAATCACAGACCAGCAAGCACACATTTTAACCATGCACCTCAAGGACTTGTAAGGCACGGGTCATAGGGTATGAGTCATTGGGTATGAGGTCATCGTTAATGTGCAGAGGAATTAACTAGGTCAAGCACAAGTTCAAGCTGTCAGTCAAGCATACTTTTAACCCTTACTATTCGGAATACACCAGTGTGTGAAAAAAATTTGACTAAAGGTCCCGACATACATGCCGATTTTGAGGCCGATTCTCCAGCATTTTCGAATCGGAGTGTGATCGGACCGGACTACAAAAACGTCTGCACTGCCACACATTCGCCGAGAGTCCGAAATAGCTCAGGCGGTTAAACGTCGGAGCAGGAGAGCGAAGGGAATCGCCGGGTCGTGGGTTCGAATCCCGTCCCGGCCCCGGTAGATAGACTCACAATCCAGGGGGAAAAGACGGGCTTGTTCAATAGCATGTCCGTTAAAAGGTCCTGGTAAATCAAAGTGGCACAGTTGGAGTGCGCCTGAGTTTATCAGTGTTCAGGTCGTACTCCATAGGCAATAGATTTCCCTGTCCCCCATAACCCGCCCGTCAGGGCCGTCCATTATCACTTCGGTGCCGTGGACGTTAAACCCATAACTAATCAATCAATCACATTCCCCGACTTTTTTTTTAGCCGACCAGTTTGAATCGAAGATCAAGGTCGTACCTGTTCAGCGAAATGGCTGCTAGTTTTGACAGTGATGATGATGTGCTTGCATTATCAGCAGTTTTGCATCATATTCGGGAAGACTGAGGGGGCGAAACATCGGCAACGAAGGTGGTACTGATCTTCCGCCATTTTCAAGCTGAAACGACGTGCTTTGCGAGACGCGCTCTGATTGGTTGAAGCTTATAATCGGGGCCGATTCGGATCGGAAAAATAGAGCAGGTTCTAAACACCCGATTCCCAGCCGATTTGGATCGGATCGGATATATGACGTCATCCGATCGCAATCGGATCGGAATCGGCTTCAAAATCGGGGCACAATCGGCATGTGTGGCGGGGCCTTAAAATAGTTCAAGGGTAGTGCCAGAATAGCTTGGCGCCTAGAGAGGCGCCAAGCTATTCTGGCACTACGCTTGAACTAAAGCCATTGGTCTATATCCGTATCTGTAAGTACTATAATGTAGCTTGCATACATAAGGGTCCGTTGAAATCTTTTGTCTTAAGCTTAGTATAGGGGCTGGCGCGCACGCGGTGACGCAGCGGATTTGCATTAGTCAAAGCTACTATCAACGGACCCCATGCTTGCATAAAATGGCAGTGTACAAATTTGAAGCTTTTAGCCTCAGTATGATATGGGTTAATAGTTCTGTTTATCCTGACAACAGTGTATTTGTGATGATCAGGAGAAATGCATTGTGCAGCACATGGACCTCTACGCTGTCTTCATAGATCTGACCAAAGCATTCGACACCGTGAAAAGAGAAGCGCTTTGGGTCATCCTCGCAAAGCTCGGCTGCCCCAGAAAGTTCACCAACATCATCCGCCTCTTCCATGATGGAATGGTAGGAGTTGTCCAGTAAAACGGCGACACATCCACACCCTTCGACATTTCCAACGGTGTGAAACAAGGTTGTGTTCTTGCCCCCGTGATGTTCAACCTGTTCTTCACGTGTGTCCTGACCCATGCAGTACGCGACCTTGAGAAGTGAGTGTACTTGAAGTACAGACTAGACGGCTCTCTCTTCGACCTCCGTCGACTGAACGCCAGGACCAAGACCATCGAGAGACTGATCCTTGAGGCGCTGTTTGCCGATGACTGTGCCCTGATGGCACACACGGAGTCTGACCTCCAGACCATCGTCAACAGGTTCTCGGAAGCCTCTCGACTGTTTGGCCTCACCATCAGTCTCAACAAGACCGAGGTCCTGCACCAACCAGCCCCAGGCACAAGAGCCCCCCCCCCCCCCACCCACCCACCCAAAGTGTATATCGAAGGCACCGAGCTGAAGACTGTCGACCAGTTCAGGTACCTGGGGAGCATCATCTCTTCTGACGGTACTATCGACAAGGAAACTGCAGCAAAGCCAGCCAAGCCCTGTGTCGTCTGCGCACTCGTGTGTTGAATAACAAAAACGTCAAGCTCTCCACCAAGATCAAAGTCTACAAGACAGTAGTCCTCCCCAGCCTCCTCTACGGCTGTGAGTCATGGACGCTGTACAGAAAGCACCTCAAGCAGCTTGAACGTTTCCACATGAGATCCCTGCGCTCACTCATGGGCATCAAATGGCAAGACAATGTGACAAACCTGGAAGTCCTGGACAATGCTGGCTTAGTAAGTGTTGAAGCCTTGATCTTAAAGACACAACTTCGCTGGACAGGTCATGTCATACGCATGGATGATTCTCGTATGCCACGCCAACCCCTGTATGGTGCACTCTCAAAAGGCCGCAGGAAGCAAGGACGGCCAAAGAGACGCTTCAATGACTGCATAAAAGACAGCCTCAAGTACTGCGTCTTCCCGGTAAAGGAACTTGAAGCACAAGCACACGCACAAGACAGATCTGGCTGGCGTGCCTCCACCAGGAAAGCCTGCACGCTCTTTGAACAAAATCGGCGCGAACGGATCACCAGTGCCAGAGCTCGCAGAAAGACAGTGTCGATTCTTCCTACAGCTACGTTCCAGTGCCCCCATTGCCCTCGCAGGTGTGGCTCCAGGACTGGCTTGGCCAACCACACCCGCACCCACAAATAGAAGTCATGCACAATGACGACATCATCATCAACATTAATAGTGGTGTTGATTAGTTTGTTAGTTGGTTGGCTTGTTGTGTAGCTGTTTGTTTTGTTTGTTGTTGGTTGGTTGGTTGGCTGGCTGGCTCGCTGGCTGGTTGGCTGGTTGGTTCGTTCGTTGGTTCGTTCGTTTGTTCGTTCGTTCGTTCGATTGTTTGTTTGCTGGCTTGCTTGCATGCCACTTTGTATGTTTGTGTTTGTTTGTTTGTTTGTTTGTTTGTTTGTTTGTTTGTTTTTTGTTGTTTGCTTGCTTGCTTGCTCGCCTGGATGTGTGGCTGCGTATTTAGTGTTTTGGTTTTTGTTTGTTTGTTTGTTTCTTTGTGTCTATCGTTAGAACTATGAGCCAGTTGATTAGCTAGTGTAATAAACTTGCACCTGAAGCAGCTAAGTCAGTGAGGAAATGAGCCTGTAATATTTCGTCTGACCAACACGTCAGGAAACTAAGGTCTTATAATAATCTACCTCTTTCAGACAGTCTGACATAATCAGTAATTTCTTTCTAATCTGTCTCTTGTACAGTATCCATTATTACTTTGTTGCTTATGATTACCCAAGAGGCATAGATCCTCATGAGCCACCGCGCATTGCGCGGGGGCTCATGATGATCTATGCCTCTTGCGGATGGACAATATGGGTGCATGTTTGCATACACGTGTATTTCAGCGTCTACTTTTGCGTTGTTGTTTGCCGCCTAGTAAGTGTTTAGTTTCATGGAGTCCACGGCAGCTAACAACCTGTATCAGTGGTCACTACGCACCCTGCCCTTAGCCCCCATCTGCCTGGCCGCGGTTTCATTCCTCTCTTCTTAAGTAATATTTATGTAAGTATTGTGCTGGTGGTAAGGATGGCGGTTGTGGTGGTTTTTAGTTGTTGTTGTGGTGGTGATGATGGTGGTGTTAAGGATGGAGGTGGTGGGTATGGTGGTGGTGGTGGTGGCAGTGGTGTTATCATGATTGTGATGGTGGCCAGTGGTAGTGCATTGTGTAATTTTTATTTTTAAAAAGGTAGGGAGCAAGCGAGTGTGTGTGTGCGTGTGTGTGTGTGTGTGTGTGTGTGTGTGTGTGTGTGTGTGTTTGTGTGTGTGTGTGTGTGTGTGTGTGTGTGTGTGTGTGTGTGTGTGTGTGTGTGTGTGTGTGTGTACACAAAACCCCTGAAATGGGTGACTTTCTTCACCATCCTTATGGAAAATGGGTGTGTGTAAAATTCTGGGTGACCAAGTCAGGCACCCATTTTTTTCTGAGGGTTGTTCCTGCATTTTCTTTCATTCAAAAGTCAGAAAAAAATATCAAAATAGGATGTCCCCATTTTCCGAGATTTACTTCATGTTGTGTTTCTGCTACGCACTGGGCCTGTGTGTTCACACGGAAGCGAGTGTTTTGAGATCAACTTGATGATCGCTGATTGGTCAGCTGCGCAGTGACACTGATGAACTGAGTTGTTTCCCTTCCCTTTCTAGCGTCTTTCGTCCCCGCCGGCCTTTTTTCCCGTTTGCAGAGGTACAGCTTTATGCAATATTTCTTAGTTAAGAGCACGCCCAAATGTACTTGTTCAGTGCAGTTATTTAACTGAGAGATGCTCCCAATCCGATACAATTGCACAGTCAGCCAATACTAACCCGTTTGGCCCAGAAAACTGAGGCGTCTGCTTCGGCCGCGGGTCGGTCGGTGTCTTCTGCTCAGTCTTGTAGTAAAGGATAATAGAACCCCATGATTTTAACAAAAGCTTTCTTCTTCAATGAAAGGAATTCGTTCAATAACACCATTACAAGGTCAATCTGTCACGCGATTTTGTTTCTTTTTTTCAGACATGTGTGATTGTGATCGAAAAGTAACTTGACACATGCATGCACTATGACTTTTAAAAAAATGGCACCAGATTTCAATCCTCGTACGCAAAACTGCCTCGCGATTCGAAGGACAGACTTCCACGAACAGGTTTTTCGGATTGTGCAACTGAAGTGTCGCTTTTTACTGTATTACCAGTTATTGTTTGTATGGGGGTACTGCAGTAATTATGTATATATCTGATTCAAAATGTCAATGGTTTACATGGTTGTATTTGACATATTTGCAGCAACACCGTTTTGGTCACACTCAGCACTTTCTGCACACACCCAGCGCCGGATGGCAGCAGGATGTCCAAACCCATCGGGATCTATGGAAGTGGACAAGCACGCCCCTTCCTGGCACATGACCAAGGCCCATGGCAAAATTAGTCAGCGCTGCAGCATCATAGCCCCCCAGCCTCTGCCACAAAGGGTGCGTCTGGTAGGAGGGTGCATAGACGGCAGCGGAATGCCCCCAATTACAAACTAGTAAGTGATTCTATGATCATCTTCATTTTATTGGCTCGCATGCGAAGCAAAAGTGATTTTATGTTCTGGGCCACTGGTCGTCCGTTCGTCGTCCATGGTAAACTTTAACTCATTCTACCACAACACCAAAATCCTTAAATTTTGCCCCTGTCCTCTCAAGACTGCATTGCAGTGCAGGACACAGATCGACCATGATAGTTCAAGGGTGATGCCAGAATAGCTTGGCGCCCATAGGCGCCAAGCTATTCTGGCATCACCTTTGAACTATCATGGTAGATCCTTATCCTGCTGTGGTGTGTCTGGGGTAGAATGAGTTAATGGTGGCATTTTCTCGGAGACTATTCAAGCCACATTCTTCAAGCTTGGCCCAAGGATACTTTGTGGCAAGACCTTTTTAAACATACCAATTTGAGTGACCTCTCTCAAAGGGTCACGCGGGGTTGACAGATGTGTGAAAACTGCTTACATTTTCAGAAAACGTGGATTTTGCTGCTGCAGAAGCCAGCCCTCGTCACCGAGGTCACACATATGTAAATCGGTCATACACGGGATTACTCTTTTTATTCTTGTGCAAGGCCCCTTAAACCAAAATTAGGCTGTTTCTGTCCTAATGCAGCTTGTGTTTCTTTCTTTCTTTCTCCAGTTGGCAAATGGAGCCTGGGATGGACCTGAGACTGAGAGTGCAAGCGCATCGCAATACAAGGACAGTGATGACGAGGAGTTTGTTCCTGGCTCGAGCTCACCGGATTCAGACGGTGTGTCGGTATCAATTGCTGGGATCTCTGACACAGACAGTATTGTATTGACTATGTTAGATTTCATCAACGTGGCAGGTTCAGGGGGGCAGGTGTCAGTGAAGCTAGTACCAGCAACGTGCAGTGTGCGTTAGGGGGTGAATTAGGGGGTGGCAATGAGAATGTGGATAGGCAGAAGGAACATGATGTTGGGGGTAGGGAAAGAGCACTTGCAGAAGAAACAGGTGTGCACGTTTCGCAGAAAGGGAAAGGAAAGTACAAATGGGACAAGAAACATGCATGCAAATTGTGTGGCAAGCTTGTCTTGAAAATGAGCACGCACTTACAATTTTTCCATGCAGATGAGGCAGACTTTGCTAAAATTTTGTTGATGAAAAAAGGACAAAGCAGAGATGTCGAGCATGGATCAGACTACAAGATGAGGGTGATTACATGCTTAATGTTGCTGTTCTTGGAAACAAATTGGGATGTTTGATTCCTAAGTATCGCACCAAAACTAGTAAGGTAGACGACCTTCTCGCCTGTAGCCATTGCAAAGGGCTCTATCAAAAAAAGCTGATCTCTGTACACTCAAAACGTTGCTGTCAGAAAGTAGGAGGGTTTCAGATCGCTAAGAGAGGTGAGGCGGCACGCTGTGGTCGGCTAATGCTTCCAATACCCTTAGACGTTGAATTTTCCTTCTATCATAAGGTATTAGCCAGGCAGAGAGATGATGAGATAAGTCATCTCATCAGAACTGACCCCTTGCTTCTTGAGTATGGGAAGAGATTATTTGACCGCAGGGACATTGAAGAACACACGGCTGGACAAATCAGCTCCAGGATGCGGGAGTTAGGGAGACTATTAAAGATTATCAGAGTGAGGTCAGAAATGAAAATCGCAAGTTTAAATGCTGTGATCAGTTCAGCTAGCTTTGATCATGTTGTACTGGCTGTAAAAGAGCTAGAAGATTTTGATGAGGACACACAGCAGTTCAAAAAAGATAAGATAAGATAAGATAAGATAAGATGGTTTATTGCCATATGTTTCCATGTACAAAACAATAAAAACATTGGAATTTGTCTTGATGTCAGTTACTAAGACTAAACACACACACACACACACACACACACACACACACACACACACACACACACACACACACACACACACACAGAGAGAGAGAGAGAGAGAGAGAGAGAGAGAGAGAGAGATCTGATACAGTTAAAAACTGACTGTACACAATCATTCTCACTCGCCACTCGCGCTCTCTCCAATTAGTCCGGTTGATCAGAGAGAGCGTGAACAGCAAGAGGGAAAAAACTGTTGCGGAATCTGCTGGTCCTGGTACTGATGGACCTGTACCTGCGCCCTGATGGTAAAATTTGAAAAAGCTCATTGCTCAAGGCAATCTGGCAATGCGCATAGGTCATGCTTTGAAAAAAATGTTCACAGATCAAACAGTCACAGGCATCCAAACAGCTTGGGCATGGTTCAGACGACAGGTAGCGGCAGGAGCTCTCTGAGGTGCAGCGGTTTGACTCTGTCTTCAATGGGGACTGGTATGATTGTGTGTCCGCTACAGCAGCCCAGTCGGTCGGGAAAATGACCATGAACAAACCCAAGCTGATCCCATCATGTGAAGATGTGAGGAAGGTCCAACAGCTTCTTGAGACAAGGATGGTTTTGGAAGATTATCCGACAGTGGTTAAAGCAACTCTTTGTGCTGTATCACTTTTCAACCGAAAACGAGGGGGAGAAGTTCAGAGAATGAAGGTGTCAGACTTCCAGAATGCTAAGATTGGATCGATCACCAATCAAGATATCTTGAAAGGTCTCACAGGGGTTGAGAAGAAAATGGTGAATCATTTTCAGCGAGTGGAAATCAGAGGCAAGTTAAATAGGAGTGTTCCCGTTTTGCTGATGAAGAAGATGATAACAATTGTGGACAGAATCCTTCAAATGAGGCAATCAGTGCGAGGCAATCAGTGCCAGCTCTCGCTGGTTCCCAGTCCATCTTTGCCACACCTTCTGGTCAGAGGTCTTTTAGAGGCCATGATGTTCTGAAGGCCCATGCCCTAGAAGCACGGGTGTCATACCCAGCTATGTTCACATTTACTCAGTTAAGGAAGCAGGTTGCAACTTTGGCTCAGTCAATGGCCATCTCGGAGTTAGACCAGGATCAGCTGGCAGACTTCCTTGGTCATGATATCCGGATACATCGCCATATCTACCGCCAACCTCAAGACGTCCTTCAAAAGGCAAAAGTGGCAAAGATTCTTCTGTCAGTTAACAATGGGATGACAGTTTTTGAGAGTTGCATTAGAGCTGAGCTGGGCGATGATGAAGAGATTTACTTTGACAATGAAGACACATCAGAAACTGTCAGAGAGGTCTCGGGGGAAACAGCACCTGTGAATGAAGCAAGTAGCAAGTCAACAACACAGGAATCAATGAGCATGACAGAGAAAAGACGTCCAGAGCCTGATGACAATCTAGATAGTTTTGATGATGACAGTACTGCGTCAGCTCCTGTTCGAAAGAAAGCTAGATTTACAAGGAAACCATGGGGAAAAGCTGAAGAGAAAGCTGTTCAAACTCGTTTCAAGACACACCTCGTCATGAACAAACTTACTGGAAAGGCTGAGATACAGCAAGCAATTGCAGAAGAGCCCGCACTTAGACATGGGCGCTGTACACACATTAAGGATTACGTCCGCAACAGACTGAAAAAGTTACAAAAGTTACAAAAGAAATGAATTGAGATTCCCCGCCACTCGCGGCATTTTCGTTTTCATACAGATTTATTACAAGAGTGTTATTATTGGGGTGGTTTCAGCATGTATAGCCTGCTTTTTTTATCTGATGGACGCCTGGATCATTTTGTATACTGCATAACATTTAAAACTCTGCAAACGGAAGAATGGTTGGGGACGAAAGACAATAATAAGGGGTAGGAAAACTATTGTCAACATAAAGATTTATTACAAGAGTGCTACTATGGGGGCTGGTCTGCCTGGATCATTTTGTATACTGCATAACATTTAAAACTCTGCAAACGGAAGAATGGTTGGGGATGAAAGACAATAATAAGGGGAAAGAAAAACATTGTCAACATAAAGATTTATTACAAGAGTGCTACTATGGGGGCTGGTCTGCCTGGATCATTTTGTATACTGCATAACATTTAAAACTCTGCAAACGGAAAATGGTTGGGGACGAAAGACAATAATAAGGGGTAAGAAAACCATTGTCAACATAAAGACTTATTACAAGAGCGTTATTATTCTGTTGTTTTCAGCGTGTGTAGCTCTATTTGTATCTGATGTACCCCTGGTTTATTTTGCATACTGTGTAACATTAACCTTACTTTGCAACTAAACAGTGGCCCCCACCCAGGTCTGCCCTGGGGAACTTGGGTAGGGTTAACTACTTTTTAGTTCCTAGGGTCACCCTGGTCAGCCCCACAGGGTGGGTTTTCCTCTCAATTCTGGGGCATGTGTTTCTGTCTACCCGAAATATTAATAAATTGTGTTGTAACCGTCTTTTCTAGGAGTGTTTATTTCTCCGTTGGGTATTTCTTTGCATTTTTTACATGATTGGCAGTCACCTTTTGGTCTGAATAATTTTTTTTGTATCTCACTTGATATTGGATGTGTGTTGCTAAACTTTTAATGGTCTTTGCTTTATTTAGCGTATTAGTCCGGCTGGCGACATACATTCCATATTCTGTTCTTCTCTTTTTTTTTTTTTTTTTTCTTTTTTTTTCACAAGCAGTACTGGCACGTCCTGAAAAAAGTTGGGACGTTCAGCAATGTACAACCAATCGGGACGAAAGACAATAATAAGATAAGAAAACCATTGTCAACCTAAAGATTTATTACAAGTGTTATTATTTCAGTATGTATAGCTTGTCTCTAACTTTTTTGTTACTATATTGTACACTTTGCTTGCTGTGCATTGTTTCAAAAGTCACAGGAAGCGTAAACCTTAGCTGAGTTGGTATACCTCGCCCTCTACCCAGGTTAAACGCACCAGCGGCGCCATTGTTGTTATTTTCGCACCAGACCGGTCCGAGGGACCGGTCATGTGCACCAGAACTGTGCACGCTGGTTGGCTTCTGCACTTGTAGTGTGGTCTCGTACGTTCACGCGGAAGATTGTGATGGCAGTCGAAAAAAAGGTTCGTTTGCGGTTTTAACTTTTTAAGCCGCGCCTTTTACCTCCCCTGACACGCCAGTTTTGTGTTGAGATGACGGAGGCTTGTGTCATGCCCCACACGGCACCGAATCAAGTCCATTGTACATGCAGTGCGCTCATTTCTCGAACTTCAACTATGACGGTGCTTTCTGCCTCAAACGACGCAGATGTCGCAAAATCACCTCCATTGAGGATTAAAAAAAGCTATTTTTCAAATCTGCCAAATCGGGTAATGTTTCGTGGTGCTAGCATAAGAATGGATGCATTATTGCCAGATTGCATATATGGGAAAGGGTTTATTCTTTATTCATGTTATTTTGCAGCAATCAAACGACGGTCACGTGATTCTTTCTCTGAGGTTGGCCATTACAGGTGCACGGTAAACCGATCGGGTGCACCAGACCGGTCCGAGCGACCGGTCTGGTGCCAAAATAGCAACATTGGCACCGCTGGTGCGTTTAACCTAGGCCACTGGACGAGGAATACCAACTCGGCTAAACTTTATTGTTGCACTTGCTAGAACTCGGTATTATAATTATTTCTCTCTTCTTTTTATCAATAGAGGCACATAAGTCGCGGAAACCCTTTACGTGCCGAAGTCAAAAACTAGTTTTCCTTATCACAAAGTTGCCAGAAAAAGGTTTGACTGCTCTTGATTGTTTGATTTGAAGTGTTTACAAACAATTACTGTGTTT
Source organism: Semisulcospira habei (assembly GCA_036245525.1). NCBI lineage: Eukaryota > Metazoa > Mollusca > Gastropoda > Semisulcospiridae > Semisulcospira > Semisulcospira habei. The sequence goes on from BTPG01000008.1 coordinate 132,492,626, forward strand.
TTAAATGCATGCACCTTTTATGTGATTAATAAAGGCTGAAGTTTCAAGTGATTTCTTATGTTGTCAGTTAATTAATTAATGTCAGTGTTCTGTTCTGTCATTTTAACTCATTCTACCCCAAGACCGGAATCCCAAAATGTTGAAGTCATCTTCTGAAGACTGCGTTGCAGTGCAGGACACAGATCCACCATGATAGTTCAAGGGTGATGCCAGAATAGCTTGACTCCCATAGGTGCCAAGCTATTCTGGCATCACCCTTGAACTACCATGGTGGATCTTTATTTTGCTGTGGTGTGTCTGGGGTAGAATAAGTCAAGTGTTAGTTTCTTCGTCTGGGTCTTTTACTATCTTTCATATTTTTCCACACTTTTTGACCCGCATCATACTGAGGCTAAAAGCTTTAAATTTGTTCACTGCCATAATTTTATGCAAGCTACATTACAGTACTTACAGATGAGGACATAGACCAATGGCTTTAGTTCAAGGGTGGTGCCACAATAGCTAAGCGCCTAGAGGCGCCAAGCTATTCTGGCACTACCCTTGGACTATTTCAGGCACACTTGTTGCACACACTGGTGTATTCCAAATGATAAGGGTTAATATTCAACATGCTCTGTTGCTGTTTGTCTGAAACTCCAGAGTACATAAAAAAATGTCCTTTAATTTCCAGAATACATTATGTTGATTCTCACATAAATGCCATGATAAACTGTTTTGCTTCAGAAGGACAAAACGCAGCAATGTTTAAAAGATTTCCTCTGTAAAAAAATCATAATCGAAAGGTTATAGGCCAGTGTTTATTGAATTTTGCACCATACAATGTTAAAAATGTTAAAGCATACATACACATTAAGTTGAAAAAAAATTAATGTGAAAAAGAAGTATTCCATAAACTTGACCTTATTACAGACGCCTAATGTTGTGAAGACACCCATTTGCACTGTAATGCCAGTTTTTGGGTGAGAGGCACCCACTTTATTGGTAGAAACCCAATTTTTTTTTCATCTAGTGGCTCTGTTTCTAGAAAATGTCTATTTTATTTTAAGTTATAGAGCTTAGTTATAAGGTGAATTCTAAACATTCGCATCAATTTCAGAGCCCTAGAATAAATGAAAAAATGGGAACCCATTTTCACATAAAATGGTAGGTAACCCACTCTGAGGCTTTTGTCTGCATGTGTGGATGTGTGTGTGTGTGTAAGTGTGTGTGTCTGCTTGTGGATGTATATGTGCCTGAGTGCGTGTGTGTGGTGCGTTCGTGCATGCGAGTGTGTGCGTGCATGCGTGCCGTGTGTGGATGCGTGTGTGCATGCGTGCATGTGTGCGCGTGTGTGCCCGCTCTGTCTGTTTGTCTTCTCTGTCCGTGTACACGTGTTTTGGCTTGCAAGCTGCAATAAACCGTCTTCCTGTCTGGTATTTGTCCTACATAGTGCAAACGTGGAACGAGCGGCACAGTGTTGGTTACAACTTACCTGCACAGTCTGCCTAGTTTGGTATCGGTGCCAATGGAGTCGTAAATAATAATCGATTTTTTAATCAGGTTGACGAATGACTGCATATTGAAAACACTAATTAGGTCACTAACCACTATGATGTATGTGCGTTGAAATGTTCGGCAGTGCGACTGAATCAATCAGTCATGACTTACTCCATAGCAATAGTTGCCCATTAGTATCATCCCACCTCATAACCCTCCTATCAGGGCCATCCATTATCTCTGCCGTGAACGTTAAGCCCCGAACTAACCAACCAATCACTGTTTTGAAGAAAAATAATACTAATAATTATGAAAGGATAGCGCAGGACTTTACTTTTCAATGAATTACAGGCTTCAGTTCTTTAATCGACGAGAAACACTGAACAAATAGCGACTTAAAGAGGTATAGAACTTATGAACCCCACTGTGGCAACTGCGAGGGCTTATGAAAGTTTATGAAAGTTTATGCCTCTTGCAACCCTGAAGATCTACCCATGCTTCTTTGACGATGCAGTTCTTTACTGGCGATGAAGTGGTGAAGCGGAGTGCTTTGCATTGGCTGCCATTGTAAATCCCCGTCTTCTCTTAACATATGGGTTAAGGAACCTGTTCGAATTAAGTCTTCGTCAGCTGACAGAGGACATAACTAGTATAGATTTCCATGACCCCGTTAAAAAAAAATGAAGGCTGTATGTTAGCTTCTCGAAATTCCACACATTTTACTACACGTCTGCACGAATGAGAAATCCGGCGAACGTGTTCCAGTGGTCTCCCCTGACGTTCTCGGCGTGTTCCAGGATCCTGACGCGCACCTTCTGGCCAGATGTGACGTGTACAACGCCCAGTGTCGCCCCCTGCTCATGCGTATCTCCGGAGTCTGATAAGTACAATAGAACGACTGTGGCAAATTTGACAGATGCGAAAAGGTGCTATTGTTACCTCACAAAGATATACAATTTACGACAAATAGTTAACTGCGCAAAGTTTAAACTTTTCTTCGGTTAGTTGGTTGGTTTCCTTCTTTCTCTTTCTTGTTTCTCTCATTCTTTCTTTCTTTTCTGTCACGTGCAAGCGATCAGGTCACGTGCAGGTGCCCACCTGCTTCGGTTTTAAATTCTTCCTGCCGTTAATAGGAAGCACAAGAAGTTCACACACACACGCACGCACGCACGCACGCATACACACACGCACGCACACACACACACACACACACACACACACACACACACACACACACACGCACGCACGCACACACATATACACACAATGACGCACTTGGTTTCCAGGAGTAGCATGTGGCGACTAAAGTATCCCCCAAAATAATGCTCGGCTCCTCGCTCTGCCCGGTCACTGCCATGCAGTTGATAAAGAAGGCATAGGTTCCTGACACCGGTGCGGTGAAAAAACCTGGCAAGAACAACACACGTGTTATGATGCACATTTTAGTCCCTCTCCTGCCAGGCGAGAGAACTATTTTACTGGTCACTGCCCGTCAGTCCCGCTATATGCACACGTGAATAAGAACAGCAAACGTCGCAGTGAAGACGTTAACTTTTTGGCCGTCGCTAGCACTTTTGTCGCAATGATTCCTGCTATAATAATTATAATAATAATAATAATAATACCGGTTATTATATAGGCGCTTTTCCCAATTCGGCGAATGGGCTCAAAGCGCCGCGAACTGAACCCAACACGCACACTCACGTGACACACACGCATTCACTCTGAAGACAAACACAGTGCAAGACAGACACAGGACATTCACATGGTGCGAAAGGTCAGCTCAGCTACTGAGGTTTCGGAAATTTTGATCGCTTGTATTTGAAATTTATAAAGTGGCCTGAAACCGGTACCAAAGTGGAGGGGGTGGAAGAACCGGAGTATCCAGAGAATGAACCCCCGACGGTCCGCCCAAATTAACGGTGACACTTACAACTTTGAGGAGAAAAATCCGACGCCGAAACCCGGTATCGAACCTCGCACCTTTAGCATTGGTGGCAGGCGCCTTAACCACTGCGCCACGGACCGCCCCGGAATACGCTGGCAGGAATCATCGCGGCGAAAAGCGATTCCGGGTTAAACTAAACTTTAAAATGGGGCTTCCTCCTTATTTACAAACAACGTACGCTTGCAACAAACAGAAAAATAAATATTTTTTACACATTTTAGCAGTCGATCTTGTACTATAAGCGTGAGCATGCTATAAGCATATATTTTATAGAACCTACCAAGACAACTTTTACATAGGAAACACCCCCACACCATGTGACATAGTCTTACCGCGCTAAGCATTCTGGGATATCATGGTCAACCTGTGGCCACACAGGGCAATTAGGTTACGCCCCCTTTTCACACACTGTTATCTGTTAGCCTCTTGCAGCATAAAACTATGAACGAAGAACTTTTCTGCCAAAACAAAAAATCCACGCGGAGCACATCACAGGAGAAGCTATTTCAGCAATTCTTTAAAAAATTAAGAGTTAGCGTTTTTCACAACACTCAAATGCACTAAGTACCCCATGACAAAACTGTCGTCTGCAAGCCTGCATACAACCGTGCACATGCCCCAATTAGGCTCCCATGAACACATTAGGTCGACTAAAATTACCCAGATTTTGCTCTTTTTCACACCACCTGTCATGCCTTTTGTTGCTCAAAACGCCAAAAAAGGCACACAATTGAAGTTTTACACCCTAAAAAAATGGCAAAAAGGGAGGAATTTTTTTTTAACTATTTCTGGCGGAAAAGTTACTACATGCACCGGAAGCAGTTGCCCTGTGTGGCCTGTAGCCAGCTCGCAAACAAGAGTGCGTGATACATATTTCACATTTGAATGACTAAAACTCGTGTCCTACACGAAGAAAGGCCACGCACAATCCGAAAATATACTATTTTTCCATTATTTATTTCGAAATAAGAAGTGTATATCGCGCAGAGTACGTAAGAGGTTTACTGAAATACCACAAAAATACGAGCAGTCAGTAACTGAGAAAACAACGTCACATTTGCATTGTAATGTAGATTTCGGTTTAAAAATATACTCTGGGTTTAAATAGTTTCGTATTACACTTTGTTGTTTCATAGGTTGCAAGCATAGGGGCCTGACGATGGTGCTTTGTCGGACTAAATGCAAATCCGCTGCGCCACCTCGTGGCGCCACCGCGTCACTAGCTCAATTCAGAATACAGGAGAGGAAACAAACGACACGCAAAGGAGACGATGCACTGTGATTCCAGAGCAGTTTTCAACCCTCAAAGCAACCATCCGCCTAAAACCTCGAACTTAACAAACTCAGGAGATATTTTGCCACAAATCTATACCAGCCTTGTCCGCCGATCAAAACTGATAGTTTAGTATCAAGGCTTTTTTGCGCAGTCAAGCATCATTTTAGCAGACGTCCATTTGTTAGGATTTAGATGTGGCCGGAAATACGCGTTATGCTCATTTTTCATTGGTTTATGTAAATTAGCATATCCAATGAAATTGAAACAAGAGTGCATATCTAATGTCGACATGAACGTGCATGCAACAATCGCTTTAGGTACGTATTTCGCCCAGCCCGAAAAGCCGCTCTACTTTAATGGAGTCTGGTTCAAACACTGCTCAGTGTCAATATCTTCTCGAGTAATTCACTTCGACTTTAGAATAAACAGGACAGAAAGCAATGGAAGCAAAGCAGTGCAGAGTGGCCTCTTTCACGGCACTCTACTACTTGAAATGGTTTAACGTTGGACTCTATATGTTGAGAATGAGGTCCGGGATACTTCCGGCCTCAGCTAGAATTTCGCGTGTGTCGTTCGTTTCCTCCTTGTATTCTGAATTGAGCTAGTGATACGGTGGCGCGCTTGCGGTGGCACAGCGGATTTGCATTTAGTCAAAGCACCATCGTCAGGCCCCTATGGTTGCAAGTTAATTTTTCCATCCTATCTTTGATCTTGTGCAAAACGGACATTTCTTACGAATTTTATTTGTTGATTCAATTGTTGAGTTGGAGGTATTCTGTGTTATTTACTAAAATAAATGCGTCGCTCCTGTTCTTCGACCTACAACGTTATTCTGCGGTTGTGAAAGGTTCTATAAAACATAGAAGTGAAATAGTAGTATACTATCATTTCTATACAGACCTCGCGGCTGACACTTCTGCAACTGCAACTGTTTGATCCATAGCTACTTGCGCGTTCCGCGCTCGGTGACCGTCTATAGATCAACTGAACAGTTGCAGAAGTGTCAGCAACTCGGTCTTTGTAGAAATGATAGTATACGAACTCGCCACGTCTATGCGATAATTGTCTCCCTTAGCCCAGATCAAGGGTCCATTGAAATTTACAGACGTCAGTACTTCAGTATTTGTTTTTATTTGAGAAAGGATACTGCCAGATTCCGTCGTGTATAAACATTCATTGTCGCATCACAGACTTTAACTTGCTGGAATGCTTTTTCGACATCAAACCTGTTGTGGCGCGATGCAGTCGAAAATTACCCCAGTAGGTCAAATTGAATTCCAACTCTGTTATGCGAATAGTTGCAGTAATACTGTCCTCTATACACAGTAGTGGATGAAACTGCTATACATCAAAGTATCCTGATTTTTATTTTTGGGGCCACTGGAAAGTCCCAAACAAAAAGGAAAAAAAAAATCCCCCTCACCCCCCCCCCCCCCCACACACACACACACACACCCGCCGGAAGTAACTGATCCGTTTCTGATACATGTATGTACCTGTTTGTCGGTCGTAGCCGCCTCCAATGTTCGTAGTGACGGCATCGTAAACTATGGTGCCCTGGGTCGCCACACTGAATGGGTCGGTGCTGTGATAGGCGTAGAAAGCCACATTCGTCTGGGCTGCATCTGTCAAACAGCCGGAGATATTTCTTGAATAAGACTGATTCAACTCAGAGTCGATCCTGATAGTTCAAGGGTAGTGCCTGAATGCCCTGGCGCCTTTCCAGACGCCAGGCCAATCAGGCACTACCCATTAACCCTTCAAGTGTATGTCGATCCATCTTTAAGTAAATGGCCAGCAACTTCTCTTAAGAAAGGTGGATTCCACACATTTGACACAGTTATGCAACCGAGTATATTGATCGATCATCATAGCTGAAAGATAGTGTGAGTGTAACAGGGTGTCTGCAAAGGCTTACACTACCCTTGAAATGTTTTAATGTATTGTTTCGATTACCTGGCGAAACAATTGTTTTAATGTATTGCTTCCAGTTGAGTTAATCATCAGATAGCATCCCCAACAAGCATTCAATAGTCTGATAGAGGCCGAACACTTCTCATGAAGGTCAAAGTACTCACATGCACTGTGATTTCAAATCCATGAAAAGGCTTAGGAATAACTTCTTTACGTTTCCTAGGGTCCCAGCCCTTCACTAGACACAGTGCCTAACATTCCGAGCTCTCCTAACATTCGTTCTCATCGTTTAAAGTATGCACGTATGCGTTAGTATTGTTGTGTTTTGACAAGATAGCCTCTCTTGACTGCATCATTAAAACCAAGTGCATGATTGAAGGGTTACAAACAGTCACGGATTTAGAAAGGCCAGCCATTTTTGCACCGAACAGTCAAACTGAGACTGACCTGAACTCGCGGGTTTTGATTATACACCGTCACACTAAATGCAGCCCCATGCCATAACATGTGTTCTTCAAAAGAGTTCACGGTCATTAGAACCGAGATCTAAACCCAATGCAGAGGCCCAAATGACATTTTTTTTTTTTGTATTGTCATTGTTCTGGTAATGCTTTACGCACCCACAATTGAACAACCAAGCTCTGCATTTTCAGCTAGCCTGATCTAAATAACTGTAGTAGGCATTCCTAGTTTCGTGGGCAGGCTCACAATATTCACTATATATATATATATATATATATATATATATATATATATATATATATATATATATATATATATATATATATATATATATATATATATATATATATATATATATATATCTTGAAACTGTACTGGGGTGATTTATTCCACTATAATTCGTTTATTCATTATTCGTTTTACATCGCCGTTTCGTGAAATAATTGTAAAATCGGTATGTGGATGCAGGCCTTGCTAGCTTTTTCATAAAAAAAAATGTAATAGCTAGCCAATTTAGACAGTCTAAGCCATTATGGACCTTAATGATTGACCTTAATGATTAACTGACATTACTGCAGACTCTACTATAGTAGTATCAATATTATGAGTACTCACCATCATCATCATCATCATAATTATCATTTGCAGCATTATGACCTCAGTCTAAAAGCAGCAGCACACTACTTTCATTTCTGCATTTTAGAACAATACTCATAGGTTCACAACTGAAAAAAAAATATGGCTACCTGAACAATGCTGATACTTATTCTCAATTACTCACTTAGCTTTCCTTCCAAAACCGTGTACCTATCTCGGAGTGAAGCCAGCTGCGCGTTGACTTCGGTCAGTTGTTGAACAAGGCCATCGACGACTACCTGCAGTGGTTGAGCGTCGTCAGACCGTTTCTCTCGATGTTCCGGCTCACCGTTGGACAAAGACAACTGAGTTATCGTACATAAAAAAAACAAGGAAATGCTGTGCTGACCACATCTTGTCTGGACAGTCGAAAATATACAATTGTCCTTCCTCTACAGCAGCGAAATTGTTTGCTCTTATTTGATATGTCCTAAGTATTTATGTATTTGTTAATCTGTAAATTAACGACACTGTCCAGGCTTAAAGACACACGAAACAGGTGCCAAGCTGTTGGCCTTCGCCGCCAACAGGGTAGCTGCTGTATCACAGTTGTGTGTAGTGTGTATCTCAACTCATGACGCTTTTTATCGAGGTGATTCCAACACGAATACGAAGAGCGGTATGGACTGTTAAAGGATTCTTTGTGCATGCAGCAAGCGGTACTGTTTACAATACCAGTGGCTGCATGCACAACTGGGTTACTAAGACGCTTTCTCTTAACAGAATTAATGTAAACATGTTTATTTCTTGACACCAAACATTTTGCTACCCGTCCCTTTTGCAAATGACAATTAGATATCGAAACTTTAAATGTCAAACTGCACTGTCATCTGCCTCCTTCGGCTTAGCGGTGGTTACGCCACATATGTCAACATTATTCCCAGCATCAGCGGCATGCAGAAGCAAACACTGTGAGCGATAGTGAAGCACAGAAAAACGGTGTGAGGGGTATATATCAAAATTAAAATCCTCTATCGTCAGGAATTAGTATGCACAGCATCTTCATACACACACACACACACACACACACACACACACACACACACACACACACACACACACACACACACACACACACGCACAGTCACAGTCACATGCACACATACAAATCATGCCCATCACCCGCACGATCAATCTACCTTTAATTTATCCTCTGTCCTAGGCTCATTTTCCAAAAAATCTACCTTTAAAGGATTTATTTATTTACTTCTTTAACCAGGAGACTGTCAGCATTCAAGAAGTAGAACAGGGTATGTGCCTATTTCACGTCAATAATGAACGATTGAGACAGCCTGAACCGGCCGTATTCATTAACAAGGGTAAGGGATTATTTAACACACTGAGCGTCAGGGTTAGTCGCACGTTTAAAAAAACTGCATTGCATTCAAGAACACCATCGACCATGACGAGTCACGGGAGGTGCCAGAAAAGATATTAGCGCCTATCGACCATGGTAGATCAAACTTAAAGGAAGGTGCCATAATGTTAATTGGCGGCTACCGATCGTGTTAGTTTAAAATATTGTCAGGACAGCTAGGCGCATATCGACATTGATATTACAAGGGTAGCGTCAGAATAGCTCAATGACTCCTACCGACCGTGTTTATTCAAAAGTGGTGCCAGAATAGCTTGGCGCCGACAGGTCAATCCGCATTCTGATATAGTGTGTCAGTGCTAGAGGGTTAAAGGTATGCTAGTGTTGCCTGCTGCATGAAACATTTATCAGGTTTTGATTGTGTTGCTGACGTAGGTAAGCCTGGATAAAAACAATGCCATCTATAGGCAAACGCCGTCCATCTCCAAAGGGCATAGATCTTGATTTAACCCCGCAGACCATAATGTGTATTAGATGTAACATGTGTGACCCTTGCGACAAAGTAAAGAGAAGGCTTCTGCACCAGCAAAATCCATGTTTTCTCAAACTTTAATCAGTTTTCACACAGCTGTCAAACACCCGTGTCCCTTGACCTTTATGATATTAAGGAGTTGACTAAATTAGTATACATAGGAAGGTCTTATTATCTTCAGCTACCTTTGTGCAAAATTTGATTGAAAAGCTATCAAAACTGTTGATAATACATGTAACTACAAATCTTTGAACAAGAAAGACAAAGCCATTATGGCTGACGTGGACAACGGATATACTTATGTGTGATCTTTGTGACAATAAGTAAAGGGCTGGCTTCCGCACCAGCAAAGTCCATGTTTTCTCAAAATGTAAGTATTTTTCACACATATGTACACACACACACACCCTCCCCCCTCCCCTCACCCCCACCATTGACCTTTGTAATGAGTTGAGTAAATTAGTATGCACAGGAAGGTCTTATCGTCAGCTACCTTTGTGCCACATTTGATTGAAAAATGTGCAAAAATGTTGATAATGCCTACAATTTTATTTTTAAAAATGGCATTTTACACACATTTGCCAGCCTCTTGTGACCCATGACCTTTTCGAAGGGTTATCTAAATCAGTATGCATAGATAGGTCTTCCCATCAGGTATCTCTGTAGCAAGTTTGGGTTTAAAGATGTGAATAGTATCTGAAAAAAAAACGTCTTTTGTCAAAATATGGATATTTTAAACCTATTTCCTGAGCTCTAGTGACCCTTGACCTTTCTCAGGGGTCATCCAAATTAGTATGCATAGATAGGTCTTACCATCAGGTATTTCTGTAGCAAGTTTAGGTTTGAAGTTGTGAGTAGTATTTGAGAAAAAAACATCTCTTGACCTTTCTCAGAGGTCATCCAAATCAGTATGCATAGATAGGTCTTCCCATGTAGCAAGTTTGGGTTTAAAGTTGTGAATAGTATTTGAGAAAAAAAAACGTCTTTTGTCAAATATGGATATTTTGAACCTATTTCCTGAGCTCTTGTGACCCTCGACCTTTTCGATGGATCAACCAAATTAGTATGCATGGAAAGGTCATATACCCTCAGGTATCTTTGTACCAAGTTTGGGTTTGAAGTTGTGAATAGTATTCAAAATATAGCTATTTTTTACCTATTTCCTGAGCCCCTGTGACCTTGACCTTTGTGAGAGATCACTCAAGTTGGTATGTTTGGAAAGGTCTTGCCACAAAGTGTTCTTGGGCCATGTTGAAAGGCTGTGGCTAGAATAGTCTCCGAGAAAATGCCAACGTTAAAGTTTTCGGCACTGACGATGTCGGACGTACAGACCACCACTGACCCAAAACATAGACTCACTTTTGCTTCGCACGTGAGCCAACAAAAAAACTGAACGCGGTCCTTTCACTATCTGACCTCATTTGAACGCTGTAAAAATAAAATCTTACCTTAAAATCCCTTTCTGCGCCAGTCTGACTGTCAACAACGAGCGTTCTTTGGTACTCCTTTGCAGATATCCAAATGCACATGAGACTCTAGAATAAAACAATGACAATTTGCTGCACACTCGAAGTATCCCCCTGAAGCACAAGGCGCCATGCTTACACACACACATGTTGTTAAGTGGTCAAATGCCGATCACTTTATGCAAAAGTTCTTAATTTTTCTGAGTCACACAACAATAAAGAAGCGCTCTTCTGTGTCACTGTCGTTCTTTGACGACCTTTTGTAGACATTGCAGCTTGAAGCATTCTCTACACAAGCCAAAATAAACGTTTTACTCTCGACTGAGAAGTTTACCTCTGATTTCTTTTTCTTTAATTCTCGACGCTTGTCACAAGAACAAAGATGTCAGCTGTAACCCAAGGTTTCTTTGCTTGTCGGTGTTTGCCAAAGATCTCACTGGCTGTTTGGGTTATAGCAGTGTTAAATGTGTCGATCAGTGTGACCACAGCCGTATCTTCTGCACCTAGAAGTAGCAGTGGCGCGAATTTTCCTCCTGTCTTTGCCTGGAAGGCTTCTGCTACCTCTGGGTCTTTCAGCTTCTCGAGGTCAAACTTGATTCTGGCGGGACCCTGTTTGTTGACCTTCTTTAGGCGGAGTCGGAAGGTCATCATCACTAAGTCATGATCGCTTCCAATGTCTGCTCCTGGAAAACTTCTTGTCTTGGCAATGTTCACACTTGTTTGGAAACGTCTCTTCACCATGATGTAGTCAATTTGGTTATGGTGCTCTCCGTTCGGGTTGTATCATGTCCACCTTCTGGATGCTTTGTGTGGGCCAAACGTGTTCATCAGCTTTAGATCAGTTGAGCTGGCAAATTCTATGAGCCTTAAGCCTCTGTCGTTGATCTCTGCATTGCAGTAACGTCCACATGTGCCTTCCCGTTCCTAGCAGCATCCTCTCCTATTGTGGCATTCCAGTCTCCCTGCACCACAAGAATGTCTTTCTTGGGTGTCTGGTCCAGGACTTCTTGCAGTTGGTCATAAAGGTCTTCTATTTCCTCATCGCTATAGCCTGTTGTTGGGGCGTACACTTGTACTATGGTGATATTAAATGGGGTTGCCCTCAAGCGTATGGTGCTAAGCCTACTGGAGACTGGCCGACAACTCATGACAGTGTTCACGATGTCTTTGTGGACGAGAAATCCGACACCCTGTTCGTGTTTGTCTTCTCTGCCACTGTCGAACAGTTTGTGGTTTTACTGGGTGACTGTTTCCCCATGGTTCTTCCATTGTACTTTGCACAGTCCCATGATGGTCCAGTGGTAACTGTTCATTTCGTGTGTCAGTTCCTCTACCTTTCAAGGCGTTCTTAGTGTTCTGACGTTCCTGGTACCAATGCTATTGTTGTTTCTGGCACGGAGTTTTCGTGGTGCACCAATAACACACTTAACTTAACACCTCTGCCCTTGGGCAAGACAGAAGGCGCGGTCCTTGTTCCGGGCGACGACCGATCCGGTATGGATTGAGGTAAGGTTGTCATTGCATGTGGTGTGTCTTGGGCACAAGAACCTGAAGAAGCCCATCCCTCTCCAGGCTGTTAACCACAACCGAAACTCCACATAACTTGTGGCTCGCCTTGGTCCTGGAAACGTGGCCGATGAGACCCTCATGGGACTTCTTCACCCTGGGTGGTGACTTCATCAAGGAAGTTCATACACCCAATCAGGTACCGTGTCAGCACCCTAGCCTTTGGTTATCCAAACCCTAAGCTGCAAGGCA
>BTPG01000008.1:132510408-132537908 GCA_036245525.1 Semisulcospira habei
AACAACCTGTAGTGGTGGCGTGTCGTCAGACCGTCTGTGCCTTAAAACGTTCTCGGCATTTGACTCCAGACAAACTGTTGTCAAAATCCAGAAAACTAAGCAACCTTGCAACATCCTGCAGTGTGAGCGAGTCGAGGCGGTGGTGTTACAGGCGAGTCTCTTTTTATCCGCAGCTTGCAAGTATGACGTCCCTATCCCCTTCGCTTGCTAGAAATAGCGCTCATTACCCAAATACAAGAGGCGTAGAATCTCTTGGTTCCGTAAAGTGTCTGGGCTTCTGATTGTCAGTGCTTAATGCCGGACTATTTGGTATCTGTACTCCTCGGACAGAAAGGCTTTTTTGGTTGTGAGTTACACAATGAATTCAAAAATAATTTGGCGGCCGCTGACGGTGACGTGGTTGCCAACTTTCGGAGCCAAATAAAACCCGAACTTTATTTACCCCTTCATTGCCGAGAACAATGTAACACCAACCACCTGCAAGAGGCATAGATCCGTATAATCCCCGCAAAGCGGGGGCTCATGAAGATAATTATATGCCTCTTGCTGAATCCACGTGTATCTATCTTTTTTTACTCATGGAAATCTTTGACATAATTTACCATTTCAAAAACACAATCTGAGTCCACTGCCAGTGAAGGGATTTTGAGCGTTTTGCAAATCAGTCCGGGTGAATGCCATGGGACTCTTTGCGTTGGCTGTGAAGTGGTTAGGCTATGTACCTAAAGTGTCTGCATGGATTAAAGACACTGAACTCACTTTTAGATACAAACACCCTACCTTCGCCTCCGTCGCCTTTCATCCACACGCTGTTGTCCTGACCTGGGACTTTGCACAGTACAACATGGAATACCCTATCTACTTGATGATAGAACTTTATTGCCATATGTAACAATACATTAGGAAATCGTTGCGGTGCCGCGCAACATAAAAGGAAGAACATTAAACACATCAAAATATAATTAAGCTACTAACGTGCACACACACACACACACACACACGCACACACACACACACACACATACACACACACACACACACACACACACACACACACACACACACACACACACACACACACACATGGAGACAAAAGCCTCAGAGTGGGTTACCTACCATTTTATGTGAAAATGGGTTCCCATATTTCTATTTATTCTAGGGCTCTGGAGTTGATGCGAATGTTTAGAACTCACCTTATAACTAAGCTCTACAACTTAAAATAAAATAGACATTTTCTAGAAACAGAGCCACTGGATGGAGAAAAAATGGGTTTCTACCAATAAAGTGGGTGCCTCTCACACAAAAACTGGCATTACAGTGAAAATGAGCGTAAAATTAGGTGTCTGTAATAAGGTAAAGTTCACGGAATATTTGATGCTTCTTTTCCACATTTACTTGATTGTTGTCATTTTTTTCAACTTAATGTGTATTCCTTCTTTTTCTTCCTGCATTAAAAATGTCAAGCACAATGACACAACACACAGTGAACAAATACCTCACTTGACATACCTCTGGTTGATTTTGTTATGATTGTTTGGATGGGGTTGTGGGGTTGTGTGTGTACGTGGGGGGGGGGGGGTCATCACTTTCGGTTTTATAGAGCTGCTGAATGCTCTCTTATGAATGAAAGATTTTCATTATCCCTGGAATCAGTAGGTCATTTCAGAGGCGCGCACCGAGTTGCACGTCAAACCACTCACAAATACACATTTGGAGTGCACCAGATGGATCCAGTTGGCCACATTCCACACTATAGGACAGCAAAGACTGACAAGCAATCGCGGCGTTTATGGCGCGGTACAAGGTTTAAAACTAAGAAACTGTTGCTTTTAGAAGCGTGTCGGGCAACAGTTTTTATTAAAACTGTTTTAAAACCTCTTTAAACTCAACTTTTGTTAATGTTAAAAGTGTTTTCATTTACAGGCGTGTCGTAACTGTTATGCATCTATTCCAACGTAATAGTGCTGGATATTGTTCCCATTGTCGCCTTCTCTCTTCGCTCAGCACTCGTCGGGCAGGACACAAGACAAAAGCAGCCTCTCCCAAAGTCTATACGTCCTCGCTCACACTGCGCACTCATACAATCACTTCACTTCTTAGCAGCCGGAGCACGAATATAATTATAGGCCAAGTCGCTGGTGAACGAATACATGGCTCTCAAATTTGTCACTAGACATGACCTCCCTCCACATCACCCCGGAAGTACATTACAACTCAACACTTTTTTAACAAAACAACCACACCCTCAAATAACAAACCTAATTTTGTAGGAACATAAACAATTTACTCCCTCAAACAACTAAAATACACCCACCCCCTCCCCCACCCTTCCTGACCCATATCAGCTATGAAGTTATTTATAGCTGAGAAGGGTGATGTCACACACACACGCCCATTTTCGGGGTTCTGTGCACACACACACACACACACGCACACACACACACTGCTGGGAGGGACAAGTCTGCTTCCTCAGTTTTCTACATACCCTGCGGGATGTTTGACAGCAGATACACTTAGTAGTAGGATATTGGAAGAGCATTCTCTTCTAGTATCATAAACAGTCTTTCCAGTCAGTATGACTAGCGCGCGCTAATGATTAATTGCCACCGATGGCTTATCTTGCACTCGAGTCAGTTTCACCCGAACGCTAGGTAACTAAAAGTTTGTTCTGCACAGCCATGCAGATGAAGTATTGTGCTGATAGCTGGGCAATACTATATATATATATATATATATATATATATATATATATATATATATATATATATATATATATATATATATATATATATATATATATATATATATATATATATATACATTACATTAAACAGTGGGACGGATGGGTCAGGTCTGGCGTTTGTTTGCATCATTAAAAGCCTGGACAGCAGTTGAGTAAAAACTGTTTTTAAAACGACTTGTGCGTGTTCCGATCGCTCTATAACGGCACCCTGATGGCAACATCTCAAACAACTCATGGGCTGGGTGGGAAACATCTCAGAGGATGGATCTAGCCTTTTTTAGCATTCTTTCATGGAAGAGGGACTCTAACGAGGGCAAATCGATACCTATGATTTTCGATACAGTGTTTACTACTTTGTTTAATTTGGATCGCTCTTTCTGTTGGGTACTGCCAAACCAAACGGTCAGGGAGAAGGTCAAAATACTTTCAATAACTGCCCGGTAGAAGTTGGTCAAAAATTGTCTCCTGAGGCCAAACGTTTTAAGACGTCTGAGAAAATACAGTCGTTGCTGTGATTTTTTCACTAAACAATCAACGTTTTTCTCCCATTTAACTCATTCTACCCCAGACACGCCACAGCAAGATAAGGATCGACCATGATAGTTCAAGGGTGATGCCAGAATAGCTTGGCGCCTATGGGCGCCAAGCTATTCTACCATCACCCTTGAACTATCATGGTCGATATGTGTCCTGCACTGCAATGCAGTCTTCAGAGGACAACGGCAACATTTGGGGATTTCGGTGATGGGGTAGAATGAGTTAAGATCGTTTGAGATTTGGGTTCCGAGAAACCTGAAACAATCAACAATTTCAACATGGCTACCATAAATAGTGAGGCTGTCACTTTAGGTTTTCCTGAAATCCATGACCATTTCTTTCGTTTTAGGCACATTCAGATCAGGTCAAGGTTATTGTCAGAACACCAGCCAACAAGTCCATCTACTCTCTCTCTCTGTATGCTGTTTCATTGTTGTTTAAAATTAAACCTTCAACAGTGGTGTCGTCAGCAAATTTAACTGTAAGGGAGTTATCATCCGTTGATGTACAATCATGGGTAAAAAGAGAGTATAACATAGGGGACAAACCACAACCTTGGGGTGCACCCGTGCTCAGTGTGACGGGCTTAGAAACGCGACTACATTAACCAGACGAGTGGTTACATCCACCTGACTGTCGACGCCCTGGGTCTGGATGCTGACTGCACGGACCAACTCTGACTACCTGAGGTCTACCTGACAAATAATCGTTGGAAGTGTATTTCGCTTCTGAGTAATGCATTTCAGGATCTACTTTCGATGAGAGTGACTTTAATTTGCTCACTATAGCAGCATTTCTCTTCCGTAACGGTTTGACTTCGTAGTCAGCATCAGTGAAATGTGGACGTCAGCTAAATGCCAGATAGAGATGAAATACGGGACAATGATCAGCAAGTCTTCGGAATGACGACTGACCGTCACAGCTACACTTCCATTATTTCAAAAGCAGGTTTGGGGCAAAACCTGTTAATGCTTTACCGGTCAGCGTTTAAGGATGAAATATATACAAACTCTGTTGAATTCAATGACACTTTGACATATGGAAAACAAGTCGAGCAAAGACCTGCGTGCGTACCCCCGTAAGTGTACACACACACACACACACACACACACACACACACACACACACACACACACACACACACACACACACACACACACACACACACAATGCGCGCGACACCTCGATCGTCCCAATTATTGTTTCAAATTGCATCAGTCACTGTCAGTTATTACATTCATACAAAAATGTTCACAATCATTAATTGGCATAATCAGTTATGGCCAAAAGACAGGCGAACGATGCATATAAGAAATAGTGTAAGTCGTACGCCCATTAAAAACCTAAAGAAACAACTGTACATTTCACGTTCGCTTTCCTGTCGGTCATTCTCGTAACACTTTTTTTTTCCTTATTGGATGACTGAATTACAATAATTTATTTTTCAAACGAAGAAATTCATGCCCGGAAGGAAATGTACTTTGATTGCTTTTACAACACTTACCCTCGGAAAAGGTGTACAACATTGTGATCGCTGGCGGAACAAAAAATTCCGACGAATCTGCCTATCCAAGTTTTTGATTTACAAAAAAACGGACGGTAATGAGGTTTCGAAATATTACCTGGATGTGACGCTATACATATCGATGGAGTAAACATTATTAACCCCTTCACTGAAAAGAAAAAGTGATCGCAATCCAACTGCAACAGACATAGATCTTTTAGATCCGGATCAAAGCCTCTTGCTGACGCCACTTTGAATCTACGTTCATTGCACGGCTGGGACTCTTTAGCGTTGAATTAACTCAATGTGTCTCAGGTACGAAATTCCTACATTAATGTTAGAGTCGCATTACAATTTAGGAGAAAGCTCGACCATGATAGTTTAAGGATGGTGCCAGGATAGTTTGGTGCCTATAGGCGCCAAGCTATTCTGGCACCACCCTTGAACTATCATGAGCGAGCCATATCTTCTGGGGTGTGTCATGACTGAATGAGTTAACGACGATTGCAGAAACACAATCTGCGTCAACTGACAGTAAAGGGCTTAAACTCGATTGATCTCTCCCCCCCCCCCCCCCCCCCCCCCCACACTGATTGTCTCCCTCGATTGGCTGCGCCGGCTGCGCGGCGAATAGAGGGAGGCAAATCGTGTGTCTCCCGCCTTCAAACACCACAACAAGAAATGGTTCGGCCATAATAACGGTTAAAGGGTAGTGGTAGAACAGCTTCGCGTCTCTAGGAGACAAGCGGTTGTGTGACCAATCCCTTGGACGGACAATCAAGTTCGAGTTGTATTCTGAATCGGTATGGACGCTTTTTGGAATGATCGGAAATACTTAAAGTGTTTCCTATGATTCCAAAAAATGTCGCGTTTCTTTTGCTCACCAGTATATTTGTCAGAGATCATCACACAATTTCGGAAACATCAACATTGTGGCCATCTTCTATGTACAGTTTCTATAACAATGAGGACTCTGTCGAACAGGCTGCGCCGGATCCGCTGGAAGCAACGCCAATTAATGTACACAGTCTGCAAATCACTCTTTCGCGGAAACAGCCTCAAGCAACACATTATGATTATGGGCCACAAAAAAAACTTGATCTTCGGATGCTCTTCTAACTCTCATCAGCAAGCAAGATACAAATAACTGACCTTAGCTCACAGCCGTGAAATCTACCCACGACAAACATCACTAGAGCTAGCACGAAAGAGATAGAGGCAGCATTTAACCCTTTCAATGCTAGGAGAAAAAAGAGATCTAACTGCAAGAGGCATAGATCCTCATGAGCCCCCGCAAATATGGTTCTTTGGACAGTTGTGGCATTTGGTCGTTCAGCGAACACAGATTTCAGAAACAAAATGTACATCCGTTTGCATTCAGGGAAGGGGTTAATCGTTTCCAGGGCACAACATTGCTGTTGAGTACAGTTTACAGGGATCAGCTGCCCGTCTTGAAAACGTCCACCACGGGCACAAAGATATCCTGGTGCCGGGGCTTCAGAATCGACCTCTCCGAGTCCTGCTCTTCCTTCCCCCTCTCACCCTTCCCCATCTCTGCGGCGTCTTCATGACAGCTCGACCATGATAGTTTAAGGATGGTGCCAGGATAGTTTGGTGCCTATAGGCGCCAAGCTATTCTGGCACCACCCTTGAACTATCATGAGCGAGCCATATCTTCTGGGTTTGAACATCCATTTTCTGAGTTTGTTTTCCATTTGGTTTATATGTTATAAGTATGTTACTTGTGACAAAAGATGATGTGCGACAAAAGCTGACTCACAAGTAACATGCGATACTCAACAAACCTTGATCAAACAAAATATTTTGAACATCTTTGGAACGGATTCATTGTGCAATAGTAACGCAAATTGACACACAAGGTTCAGTGTAGATGTAAACAAAACGATCATGAGCGGAGATGATATTGTAGTGTCACCCGTGACTCACTTGAGCTTGTCACATGAAACACAGCGTGTCTCAAATTGCTGGATTTTGTTTTCAAAAAGTTTTTCATTTCTCTTTAAGCTGTTATCCAAGGGCATTAAGTTATTCAGGATACAAGATTACTCACAGTAGCAGAAAACTGTGTTGAGAAATGACAGCAGTATCATCACCACCACAACCACCACCCCAAGAAGAAGACAGAAGGCACAAGTTGAATTTGCTTTTAATTTTATTTTATGACTAAAAAGGTGGGGTGTTTTTTTTACTGTATGTTCAAATGGTAAGTTGATAAAGACCGCAAGATGCAGTCAAAAAGTACCTTGTAAGAAAACTCTGGATCTCAAGTCAAGAAGGTCTTACAATGATATATGATCGATAGTGTGGAATAAGTTATAGCAAACCATGATAACTGTGAAAACAACCAGTTGTCACCAAAGGTAGCGTTAACCACACAACAATATTATTTTCTTTGCGTTGAGCTTCATCAATGGCCAGCTGCACCGGTGGACTCTTGACTAAGGCTGCTGGTTCCCAAGAAGTATCTGGACTGGAAAGCTCCCCATCGTGCTTCATAAAGCTAGCATGTACCAGTCGCAGCATGTCTTTAGTCGCTTTCACCTACAAAGCAGACAGACAAAAATATTTACCGGATATTACAGTGAACCTCTTTTGAGCAGCCATTCTCATAACAGTTCGCCCGTCATGAAAGACATCATTCAGGTGACTTCAGCCACATGAATGATAGTCTTGAATGACAAGAGACACGATGTGTCCTTCGCAGTACTCATGACAGTCCAGTTGTCTTTTCAAACCCCTTTCTTTCGGCTAAAAATATAGTCACTCAAAAGAAGTGACAATGTATTCTTTGAAAATGTAATAAATGTAATGCATGGATGACAGTGCGAAAGCGTGAAATGACTGCGTTTGCAGGGGCTAATGAGAATCTATGCCTCTTGCAGCTGGAACAGGCTGACTGAAGGACTGTTCTGTCTAGACAGTCTATAACTCAACGGACAGAGAAAAAAAGGTCCCTGAATTCCGGCAAGTATGAGTGCGAGTCAGTTATCATCAAGCTGTCGTGAGAGATATCTGGCACATATCAAACCAACCGCGACCGTATTTTCTCCCCTCCTTTTTTGCTCCTGCGACTCTCTGACCAAAAGCTTTTCGAGTTTTTCAGTTCACGGATAGTACGACTGTGTCTTCACTTGGCCGTGTATACACTATTTAGTTATAACCATTGTTACACTTTATTATCACTAGGCTGTTGTTTTCTCTCTCTCTTAATAAAGTTTCATTTCATCTCTCTCTCTCTCTCTCTCTGTGAGAATGTTGTAGTTTAGCAAGGACAAACACGAAAAGAGGCCTGTGCCTATTGTTTCCAAAAAAATGCGGTAACCCGTACACGCACTAAAAAATTCTAAAGTTCATTTTTTTTTTAATGAAGTTGATGCGAATTTTCAATGATTTCACACAAGTTTACCTTATTTTGCGCACGCAGTCAAGGAGACAAAAGATGAAAAAGGAAGGGACTAACGGGGACGCGGGCTGCGTCTGCCGTCCGCTGTAATATAAACAATTCCGCGATAACGCGGATGCTAAGGAGCTCGTGGGGCCATGTGTTTTTGGAGCTGTAGCGACTACCTCAGTTCAGAGTAATCTCCGAGCGGTTCAGGATATAACTGTAAAGCAAAAAGCTGAAATTCAGCTTTCTGGAATTCAGAACAAGACGATGATTCCATCCCAAAGTCTACCGTGTTGTTTGGAGCTCAGATGCGTTTATCTTTTAGGAACATTCAGAGTTGTTAATATTTGTAGGCTTATAATGCTGATCCATTTCCCTCCTCTCTAAGCCAACCTCTGATCAACACACACGTCGGAGCACACAAATAAAGACGGACACAAGGCGCTTCCCGCCATTAGTACGCTCTGTGGGCTCGTGTAGCGACAGAAATCCATTTCCTTCAACTCTAACCCACCCTCTGATCTACACACATTGGCACACAGAAATAAAGACGATACGGACACACGGCTATTCCCGCCATTCGTAAGCTCCGTGGTTTGACGTAGCATAGCTATTCTGAAAAAGAATAATAGCACGAGCAGCGAAATGACGTCACTTCAAGCTTCACGTCATAGGATCATTAGCCCCACGACGGCGTGTTCATAGTGAGGACTCGATGTTATACGTCATCATCGCAGTACTAACATTTGACGTATTAGAGGATCAACTTTACAATTTGATTGCTGATTTTCATTCCTAGAGCTTACAGGTCACAATTTGACCTAATCCTACCCCCAGGGCCGGGACAAATAGCAGGCTTATGCAAACACTGTTTATGAAAAATCATGCGGGTATTAATGAGAAGATTTTTTTTTTTCGTAAAAGAAAAATTAAAGTTATGTTAGCCGTTTTACAAATGACTCCGAAAAAGTCCCTTCTATAACTAGAGCACTCGTTTATAGACATATAGACCTACATTTGGCAATCACCTAATATAATAAGACGCACGTGTTACTGACACTTTTGTTTCTAAGGCGAACAGTTGAGCATTGATGTTGATCAGTTGCTGCAAGTGACCATCCACAACAAACTGTAAGGGAGGCGCATCAATAGACCGTTTTGGCCGTAAACTGTTCTCGGCGCTTGACAGTGAACCTAGAGCGAGTGTTGCCAAAGTCCAGAAAACCAAGCGTTCGGGCAGCTTCCTGTGCAGTGTGTAAGAGTCCAAAATAATGAATGATGCTGGTGCGTCTAGCTGCTCTCGTCTTATCCCGACTTGATGATGTTCCCCAAATCGCAAAAGGTCATCAGGCCAACGTCGGCCAAAGTCGACCCGCGCACGTGCCGTGCGCGTGCCGACTTTGGCCGACGTCGGCCTGAAGACCTTTGGCGCGTTGGGCTACTTCTGTATCCCCTTCACTGACAACAAGAAGTCTGGTGAACACAACGAGATGGGCATAGGAAATCATCGTACGTCGCCTTTGCTGACATGGAGCTCCTGAGGATGCCTGCCTCTTGTAACCCTATTTGTATCTCTGTTCTTTGGGCAGATTTGGATTTTTTTAATCTACAAAGATTTTGGTGATGTGATTTCTGGACACTGGCTCCCCCAAAACCAAAGCGGGGTTCAGGCTAAATCAAGAGTCGAATGCAGTTAATTGTCAGAGCACGTCATGTGTCTCTTGGCGCCGACCTTGAAATGTGTGCTCAGAATGCAAAACAGCCTCTGGCACAGCCGTGCACGGGCACACTGCGGCTGACGTTGGCCCGAGGACCTTTGCTTCCTGGATGCAAGTACCGAAAATGTATCCACGAATTAAAGCTACTGACTTACCTTTTGATGAAAAAAAAACAACAAAAAAGTGCAATGATCCTCGTTCTTCACCCGTCTCTCAAACGCCGCTCTTCCCAACCAAAGTATTCAACCGTTAATACATGTTTCAGTTGAGAGGAGTGTGAATTTAACCCCAGCATTGCCAGCTGACGCAAAATTACGTCTTTGAAAGTAGAACAAATTCAACACAATAACCTCATCAATCGAAAGATGAATAGGGACACCAATAGGCAAAAAACCTCATGAGCCCTCGCATTTGCGCGGGCTCATGAGGTTCTTTGCCTCTTGAAGTTGCTTGATGTTGGCATTTTTTCTGTCTGCGAAACGGTTAAATTGCTTGATACAACAAGCAAAATGTCTCTTCTGTTCCGGTTTGCCTCTGTATCCAGCATCAGTGGCTCGTGAGCGGCAACTAACTGCCAGATAGGGGTGATATACAGGGACACAGGCGTCAACAAGTGTTGGAATGATCAGAGACAGTTTGGTTTGCATTCCCATTATTTCTAAAGGTTTGAAGCAATTCTGTTTCAACTGGTCAACTTCTAAGAATGAACTGCATAGAAACTAAACACGTTTAACTCAAGAGCACTTTCAAGACTGTAAAACAAGTTCTGGAAAGACGTGTGTGTGAGCGTACACACACACACACTCACACACACACATACACACACACACACACACACACTCACACACACACACACACCGCCGCACACACACACACACACACACATCGTCACACACCTACACACGCACACACTCAACACGAGCGCGCACACACAAACACACATTTGCACGCGCGCACACACACACACACACACGCACGCACACACAGTGACACATCTATAAACACTCACACGCACACACGCACACACACAAGCACGTATTCACACATGCACACATGCGCAAGCACAAGAGCACAGCATGCAGAACACACATATGCATACATACGTCAATACATACATGATCTACATACATATTACATACACGCACACACGCGCGAGCACGCACGCAAACACGAACACACACACACACACACACACACACACACACACACTGGTCTAATGTGCAAAAAAAAGTGATCATTGATTTATCATTTCATTTTTCATTTTTATTTAAATTATTACCCTCATATTATATAATGTTTACGTTTCTGTTTACAATTAATAACTAACATGATGGAGACACCTAAGCACGGATTTATTCTAAAGAAAGCAAAACAATGAATAAAAACAAAGAACATGTGAAAAAATAGCTGTAAACAATATTGTCTGTCATAAGTCCAATGAGAAACTAACGACGGTTGTCCTTAACATTGCTGTTTGAACAAGGAAAAGCACGCTTCACTTTCACCAAATGAATGTATGCATTTTTATGCACGAAAGAAAAGGTACTTAGACTATTTACTATTTTATGGAGAATTTGCACAAGAATCCGTTATATCCGGATTATACTGTCTATCAGAAAGTACAGACGAGGCGTTTAAGATCTTGTAATGGAACCATCGTCTTTTCTGCGCTGTTCTTTCGTACCGATAAGGCCTTCCGTGTTGTAGTTGTTGTCGTCTTCACTAGATTCGGTGAAGACCACAACGACTTCAACACAGCAGGCCTAATTACAAACTTTTTAACAAAAGCCGGTATATGAAATGCCATATGGAACTAAAATTAATCACTTGCATACATATCTTTTCCGAAGAAATCAAACTCGAACACAAAGTATACCAGACTTTATTTCACGGTATTATTTACCCTTTCCCTGCCAATGCCAGTAAAGAACTTCGCATCTGAAAAGGGTCCACACTCAGCGACATTTGTGTAATGAATAAAAGGTATAAATGGGACAGAAATAGTCGTAATTAGCATATGAATAACAATAGATATAAATCCTCATGAGCCCCCGCGACTGCGGGGGCCCATGAGGGTTTATGTCTCTTGCAGCTTTGCAGCGTTCCGGCCCTGCCCCGGCAATTGGGAATTATGGCGTTTACAGCGATATAAGTGTAGCTTGCTTTTGGCAACCATCTGCGCACTTCAAACAACGGTACTCACGCGAAACTAAGCTACATTTCTGGCCGAGATCGACCACAGTTATATTCTTTGACCGACGGACACAAATTTGTGGGTTTAAACCTACAACTGAACATGACGAAACAGAATATAGTTGCCCGTCAAAGATTATGATGCCTGTCTATTCATTCATATGCGACAGTCTAAACGATTTACACGTCCGCCCGAATGAGAAATCCAGCGAACGTATTCCAGTGGTATCCCCTAACGTTCTCCGCGTTCTCACGCAGAACCACGCGCACCTTCTGACCGGCTGTAACGTGTGCAAGACCAAGTGTTGCCGCCTGCTCATAATTATGACCTGACCCTGGCATCGCGGAAAAACAGAAAGCGATTTCGACGCCATCAAGAAGGATTCTCGTCTCCTCGTCGGTTTGGTACACGGCCATGCAGGTGGTAAAAAAAGCGTACGTTCCCGACACCGGGGCCGTGAAGATGCCTGACATTCTGTCGTAACCGCCGCCAATGTTCGTAGTAACAGCATCGTAGACTATGGTGCCCTGGCTGGCCACGCTGAACGGGTCAGTGCTGTGGTAGGCATGGAAAGCAACGTTTGTCTGGGCAGCGTCTGAAAGACAAAAATTAGATGCATGTTAACACATTCGAGACGTGCTGCATTGGGATACGCGACCTTTCACGTCTCGAATGTGTTAACACATTGGCCGGAATTCCTGAACTAAGCTCGGTAGACAGGTCAACTAGGAGAGTTTAATGGTGATGCCAGAATGACGCAGTATCCAGAGGCGTCGAGCTATTCCATAACAACCCCTAGAGCTATCATTGTCGATCCTCTTTATGTTACAGCTGGTTAAAACGATCTGCGTCAGGGCGAACTTTGATTGCTAAAATTTGCCGATACAACGGAATTTTCTTGTTGTGTTACCTCAACGAAGACATTTTTACTTTCTTTACACAATCCATGTGACTAGGCACCATTAAAAGAGTTTTTCTACTTTCCCTGGTTCGAGTAGGTGGTAGTGTCCTACATACAAAGGAGAAAAAGAACAGGAAGGTGTTTCATTTTACAACATTCAAACTTCACAAAATAAAGTTTACATTTTCTACAACATTCTTTCAAGAATATTTATACATGTGATAATGCGAATTATTAACTCTTTAATGCTTGGAGCAGACCTCTTTAAGAAAAGAATCCCGATAGTCGATTAAACGAAGGCAACAGGATGACGATAGTGGTTGTATAAGACAATAATTATCAATCTTCTATAGAGATAAGATAATGACTAGTTACGATAATACAATCTTATTACATAGTATAAGTCAGACAATTTGAGACTATTTAAATGTTGATATGAGCAAAAACATATGCGTAGAGATTTTTCATCAACATAAAGTGCAGTTGTACTAGGCACTCTCAAAAACTGTTAAGTATGTTTTATTTTCCGATGTGCATGAGGATGATTTTAGAAACATGTGTTCAAATTTACATAAAATTGTGTAACCAAGTGCCGAAGATTCAGCCTAGCTGTTTCCCCTTGGAACCAAAATGTAATCAGACATAGATGAGTCGGGCTGTTTTACTGGCCCTGCGAAACTGCTGTTATCGAAAGGAAGCCGAGATGTGACGAGTAGGTAAGCATTGGCCCCAAACCCTTGTCAAAGAACGCGCAACATTTTTCACTTGTTTCAACACAAGGAGAACAACCCTGATGTTTAACCTTTGACCGTTTAAAGGAGTACGGGCATCAACTAGTGTTACAGGAAAAGGGTTGGAAGCCAGTGAAACCCAGTCACACATGTATATGTCAAGAAAAAACTTCTGCGCAAAACGAGGATCACATGTAACCGGTTCACAGAAAGCGTATCTGTAAGTAGCACTTACTGAGTTTGTTTTCTGTGGCGGCCATGCCAGTCGAGCCTTCACTTCGGTCAGCTGCTGCGTGAGACCATCTACAACAACCTGTAGTGGTGGCAAGTCGTCAGACCGTTTTGCCCGTAAAATGTTCTCGGCGTGTGACCCCATAAAAAATGTTGTCACAAACCAAAAAAGCAAGCGGCCTGACATCATGATGGAGCATGAGACGAGTCGAGAATATTGTGTGATGATGGTGTTATTGGCGGGTCCATTTTTATACACAGCTTTCACGTACAATTTCTCTATCCACTTGGATTGCGAGAAAAAAAGAAGTGATTACTGCCCAAAACCAAGAGACGTAGAATCTAATGGTCACAGAATGTGTTGGAACTTCTAAGGATCAGTGCATATTGCTGGCCTATTTTTATATCTGTAGTCCTTGGGCAGGTAGCTAGGTTCTTCGGTCAAGACTTTATAATGAATTAAGAAAACACAACTGGTGGTTGCGGGACAAAACTTCTAGAGCCAAAAGGATCAAACTTTGTCAACTCCTTCACTGCCAGTGGACGCAGACTGTGTTTTTGCAATCTTATTTTAATTCAACGCCAAAGAGCCCCAGCCGTCCCAGGAACATAGGTTTAAAGTGGCGTCAGCAAGAGGCTTAGGTCATCATGAGCCACCGCATCTGCAGGGACCAGTGAGGATCTATAAGTTGCGAGGTCCCTGAGGATCTATGTCTCTTCAACGCCAAAGAGTCTCAAGCGTGTCATGAAAGTGGATTCAAAGTGGCGTCAGCAAGAGTCATCGATCCCCATGAGCCCCCGCAGTTGCGGAGGCTCATGATGATCAATGACTCTTGCAGCTGGGGTATATTCACGTTTATTCGGCAGTCAGGAAGTTAAGACTTATTTGCAAATCAGTCTGTCTGCATGCCTGGTGATACTTTGCGCTTATGTTCAAATGGTTAGACGATGCACACACCTAAAGTGTCTCCATGTATAAAAGACACCTTTGGATAAAAACACCCTACCTTCGTCTCCATCGCCTTTCATACTCACGCTGTTTTCCTAACCTGAGACTTGTATAGCGCAAAATGAAATGTCCCGCCTACATGGAAAGTTTATTTCAGGATCCCTATTTGCTCAATATAACAGTATTGCCCTTCCGTACCTGTTTGACCTTGTAGTCAGCATCAGTGGAATGTGGGCGTCAGCTAAACGCCAGACGTAGGCGATATATAGGACAATGATGAGCAAGTGTACAGAATGACGAGTGACTCACAGCTACTTTTCCATTATTTCTGGAGAAGACCCTTTTACTGTTTTATAGGTTAGCGTATAAAAACGAAATGAAATATATACAAAACAAAAACTTCTTAATTCAAAGACACTTTGACAAATGCAAAACAATTCGAGCACAGACCTGCGTGCGTACCCTCAAGTGCACACTCACACACACAAACACACCACACACGCACACACACACACATACATACACACACACAAACTCACACACACACACACACACACACACACACACACACACACACACACACACACACACACACAAACACACAAATACGCGCGAAAAAAATGATCGTGTCAATTATTATTTCAAATTGCATTTATCACTGTCAGTTATCTCATACGAAATTTTCACAATTATTAATTGGCATATCAAATGTCACTACATTCGTAATTTGGAACGGAGTAATTCAAACAAAAGAAAAGAAGCCGCAGGAACAGACGAACAATATTGTAAGAATACTAATGAAACAGTTGTACATTTCACGTTCCCTGTCCTGTCGGCCATCCTCAAAACACCTGTTTTCAGATTTGCATGACTGGATTACATTCCCGGTTTGTTTGTTTGTTTATATATATATATATATATATATATATATATATATATATATATATATATATATATATATATATATATATATATATATATATATATATATATATATATATATATATATATATATATAGTATATATATATATATATATATATATATATATATATATGCACGGCGGAAAATGTACTTTGAAAACGTGTAAACGTGTACAACCCTCGGAAAATGTACAACAGTGCGAAAGCTGACCCCCGCCCCCCCCCCCCAACCACCCTCCCCCCCCGCCCCCCCCCCCCCCCCCCAAAAAAAAAAAAAAAAAGCCGGTCCAACGAATCTTCAGATCCATGTTTGTTTTCATGCCTTTTGGGAAATCCAGTCACACAAAAAAACACGACGGTAATGAGGTTTCGAAATATGACGTGGATCTACTGTTTACATATTTATGGGTAAACATTATTAACCCCTTGACTGCCGAGAAAAGGCGAACACGATATCCAAATGCAAAAGACATAGATCTTCATGAGCCCCCCTCCCCGCAGTTGCTCGTGAGGATCTATGCCTCTTGCTGACGCCACTTTGAACCCACGAGCAACACGAGGCTGGGACTCTTTGGCGCTGAATTAACGACGATCGCAAAAACACAATATGCATCAAATGGCAGTAAAGGGGTTAACTCGTTTGATTTTTCCGCTCACCTTGGCTGTCTCTCTCTTGATTCGCTGCCCCAGCTGCTCGGCGAATCGAGGGAGGCAACCAGTGTGTCTCACGCCCTCAAACACCACAACAAGAAATGAATCGCTCATTACCGGGGTGGTGGTGGAAAAGCTTGACTCCTTTAGGAGACACGCTGAACTGTGTGACCGATCCCTAGGACAATGAAGGTCGAGTTGTCTCCTTAGTCGTAATGTATACTGACGAGCAAAAGAAATGCGACATTTTTGGAATCATCGGAAACGCTTTAGTGTTTCCGATGATTTCAAAAATATCGCATTTCTTTTGCTCGCCAGTGTATTTGTCAGAGGTCAGCAAACGTCGACATTGTGGCCATCACATATCTTTTTCATACAGAATTCTAGAACAATGACGGCTCTGTCGCACAGGCTGCGATCTCTTAAAAGCAACGCCAATTAATGTACACAGTCTGCAAATCACTCTTACGTGGAAACAGCCTGCAAGCAACACATTATGGGCCACAAAAAGAACTCGATCTTCCGATGCTCTTCTAACTCTCCTCGTCAAGCATGATAGGAATAACTGCCCTTAGCTCACAGCCGTGAAATCTACCCACGACAAAGATCACTAGAGCTAGGACGAAAACGCTAGAGGCAGAATTTAACCCCTTCAATGCCAGGAAAAAAACACAAACGAGATCTAACTGCAAGAGGCATAGATCCCCATGAGCCCCCGCGAATGCAGGGGCTCATGAGGATCTATGCCTCTTGCTGAGACCACTTTGTGTCCATGCTCTTTGGACAGTTGTGGCTTTTGGTCGTTCAGCGAACACAGATTCCAGAAGAAGAAAAAAGCGTCCGTTGGCATGCAGGGAAGGGGTTAAAAGTTTCCAGAGCGCTGCATTGCTGTTGAGTAAAGCTTGCAGAGATCAGCTGCCCGTCTTGACTTTGTAGAAAACGTCCACCACGGGCACAAAGATCTCCTGGTGCTGAGGCTTCAGAATCGACCTCTCCGAGTCCTGCCCTTCCTTCCCGCCCTCACACTTCCCCATCCCTGCCGCGTCCGTCGTCAGGCTGCGCGATAACTTCTTGATGTCGTTAGATTTTAACAGTTCGAAGATGGTGTCACGGCCCTGCACACGCTCTGTGACGTAATCGATCACATGATTCCTCTCACCGCTAGGGGCGCTGGAGACGGACAGGTCAAGGCCGGTGGCGTTGGGTTTGCCTCGCGAGGCGACCATGATCCTGGCTCCAGACCTGGGCGGCAGTGGTTCTGAGATGCACGGTGAAGAGCTGATGTACTTGGACATGCGGCTCTTGGCCGTCAGGTTCTCTGCTGGGTATTCGTCGCCATTTTTCAGTATGGCAGACGACAGTGTTGTGTGTAACCGTCTGTAACAAGAAATAAAACACAAACAAATAAGATGGATCAACCAAGAAATAACGCTGGAGAGTGATATCACAGTAAGACAAAGACTACGATCAGGTGTGTGTGTGGGGGGGAGGGGGGGTATAGTGAATATTTTCGAATAACGTGATCCTTGCATTTTGTTACGAATGGAAAGAACTAAAGATTCCTGCATGTGCCTTCTTTTATGCTCGGAGTCCTAACGTCGAAATTCTCAAATCTGGGAGTTGTCTTCTGAAGTCTATATATATGAGAGTTTAGCAAACAGTCTGAACATGATATAGTTCTATGGTGTTGCCAGAATAGCTTGGCGCCTTGAGGCGCCAAGCTATTCTGGAACTACCTTCGAACAATCATTTTCGAAAAAGCCTTAGAATGTGTCACGGTTGCACTAGTTAAGTAGTTTGCGGGACAAAAACACGGGAATAAAACATAACACAGTCTACACCCAAGCTGTTTGAGAGTGTACTCCCGAGACAGACGCACTCAAGGAGTACACCAAAGTACTCTTTTATTTTACATCTCATTTAACCCATTTAGCCCTGACGCACTACAGCAGGAGATGGGTCGACCATGATAATTCAAGGGCAGTGCCAGATTACCATGGCGCCTGTCGGCGCCAAGCTAATCTGGCAGTCCCCTTGAATTATCATGGTCGATCCATCCTCCTGCAACAGGTGCGTAGTCGTTAGATGACGCCTCCAATATGTGGGAAATACGTGCGTCGGGCTGAATGAGTTAAATAAAAGTGTGCTTGTAGTGAACTCCTCGAGTGGGTCTATCTGGGGAGTACTCCCGCCAACGGTAAGGGTAGACACTACATTAACTTGATCAGACGTGTCGAGACATACCTGAAACGCTCATCCCTCGAAGGCATTCCTCGGTCCAGCAGCGGTTTGCCGCAGTACGCGTTGAAGACGGAGAGTTTCTGCTGGTCGACCTCCACGACTGAGGGCAGCTTGGTGAGGAACACTTTGTCGTGATGGCTGATAATCTCTGTGCGCTCACGTCGCACCTGAGTAACCGAGAAAATGTTGTTATGGGCGTCAGTATAAATCCTTCACTGCAGAGAATAAGCGAACGCGATCAATCTGCAAGAGACATAGATCCCCATGAGCCCACGCAGTTGCGGTGGCTCATGAGGATCTGTGTCTTTTGCAGGAACCACCTTGTATCCATGTGTTCCTTGGACAGCTGAGCTGAGGCTTTGTGGTATTGATTGACACAGATTTATGGAACACAGTCTGAGTCCACTGTAGGTGAAGGGGTTAAGACCTGGGGACAATAACTATTATGGTTAATCCACATCTTGTGATAGGGTGTTAGAGCTGAATGATTGAAGTGAGCACTGGACGCAGGCAAGTTTGTTTCTTAAATTTTGACCTGCCTTGTCTACATAGCTGTCAAAGATGTACAGCTGGACACCTATGCAGGTATGACACAATATGAAAGAATTATTTAATATGTAACCCTTTTTCTCGCCTTTGCATGCAGATTGTGCATCTGAAAACTGTGTTAATTCAACGTTAAAGAACCCTAACCGTCCAAGAAACATGGATACAAAGTAAAGAATTATGTCTCTTGCATTTAGAAGGTGCTCACTTTCTTCTCGGCAGGGATCAAGTTATCAGTGCAAGAACAGTGAAAGTGGTTAATCGTTATACTTTTCTCTTCAAACTCCTTCAAAACGGTGCGGTGCCACGTGCCTTGAACGTGACTGAGTCGCTGCCAACTTATGCTCCGTCACAGTACTGACCGTACATGGCATAGCAACGAAACGGCACGCAGTGCAGCAGATAAAGCACAACCTTTATCTCCAAACGTGAACTGAGCGCGCCTTGTAAAATATAGTCGGAGAAATGTGTGCGAGTTCTATGAATAAACTGACGAGCAAACGAAATGCGACATGTTTGGAATCATCGGAAACACTTTTGTGTTTCCGATGATTCCAAAAATGTCGCATTTCTTTCACTCGTCAGTATATTAGTGCCCTCACCTTCATCATGGGCAGTATTGGTTTTCTTACGGGCCCTGACGCACTGTCCGCCCTGCCGTCCGCCCCAGTGCTGTGGTACAAACTAAGCATGCTCGGTCTCCGTGCAGGCGCAGGGGTGACGCCACCAGGTGTCGAATACCGATTCTCTTGCCTGGAGTTGAGACTGGGCAGGTTCATAGCTGAGATACGAACTTCATCCTCTCGCTTCCATTTGCGTCGCTTGCGGTCCTGCTGGGCCATAAAGGCCCGCTTGTTGATGTCCATGATGACTGAGGAACGAAACTTGTTGTGCTGTAGATCTGAAGAAGTGACAGTACTTAAAAGAATTTCATTGGATTCTTTAACTTTGAAACTCCGAAAACTATATGACCTGCCTTGTCTACACAGCTGTTATTTAATTCTGGGAGATTCAGAGTTACAACAATCACTTCAGAGAAAAACTGAGCGTCACCCAACTGCCAAAGGTACTGATCCTAATGAGCCCTGCAACTGAATGGGCAGATAAGGATTATGACTTGCTGAAACTACTTTGTATATTTACATCCATTTGTAACCACGATTTGCGCACAATGACCGTTAAGGAATTAAGTAACGCGCATTCACATCTTCGCTGTCTGTGGACAAGAGGTGTAGAAGTATGCTTCTGAAACCATCGCAAACAGAAGTACCGAAACACAAGTCTGCGTGATGAGCACAAATATGAATGGTGCCATCACGAAAACATGTGCCTATTGCGTGTCATAAGAATAACGGCGGCACATATTTTTAACTATTTTATTATAATCAAGGTTTCAGTTTATCAACTTTCATACACTAACAGCAGGAGATAGATCGACTTTAAGTTAATAGGTCGCGCCATTAACTTGCCGCCTGGAGGCGACAAACTATTATGCCACCACCATTGAGCTATCATGACAATTTTATCTCTTGAACTGGTGTTTAATGCTAGAGGACAATTTCTCAGTTAAATTAGAACCTGTTTTGAGCAACCAACTTTCTTGCAAGAAAACAAATGGTCTTGAGATACAGGTGTTCTCTAGTGAGAAATATTGAGACCTTCATTTAAGTGGCATGCAGTAGAACCTGTACAGAACGACTGTTCTTATTTAGCCACCTAAATGATGGTCTTTAACTCATTCGCGGCCAGCCGTATCCGGATGCGCGGCTTATGCCGCGCATCCGGATGCGGCTGGCCGCGAACGAGTTAATGACAGGCGATTTTAAAATAAGGACAGTCGCTCAGTACAGGTTCTACTGTATGGGAACATGGATCTTAGGCCTCAATGCGTTATGCATGTGAGTCACTCACCTGTGAGTTTCATTTCGAGATGCCTCCCTTGACTGACGTTCTCGTACAGGATGGCGTTGGTCAGTCTTGTTTTGGGCAGCGCGTGTTTCACACACAGGTGCTGCTTCATCTTGATGTTGCGGGTGCCTCGTGTGTCAACAGACTCGTGAGTCAGTTTCGTGTTCTCTCCGGGCACTTCCTCGGCCCAACCACCTGCACCACCACCCCCTGCACCATAACCACCACCACGACTGCTACCGTTGACGGTATCGTCTTTGGCAAGACTGGTGTCCTCTGTCCGGAGTCTCTTCTTTGGCACGCCCATCATGTTAAGTCAGATACTTCTAGACGACACAGGCGTGACACTGTCATGTGATGAATGGTTGCTGGTTTCTTGGTTTGAGGAGCATATATGCACAGTTGATCTATCCTTTTATGTCCTCCTCACTGATGAGGGTCTATGCTCTTTGAGCGTGTATCGGTTCCCAGAAAGGTCACAAACGTTACCGAGCATAAACATTAACTGTAGCTGTTGTCAGATGTCACGCACGACATGGTCTGAATATGTTGTCGCTAATCACAAACGCAGTAACGGGAGCCGAGATGGGTCCGTTGATAAGAGTGTCAGACGTGCAGGATTATCTGCTAGATTATCCGCATATCACAAATCCATTGCAGTACTCACAGCACCTCCGGGTGGTACAGTCATATATTGCTGGCGTACAACCCAGTGAGTTCTATGTAGCTTAAACCATTTAGCCCCGGCGTCCTACAGCAGGAGATGGCTTGACCATGATAATTCAAGGGTAGTGCCAGATTGACTTCGCGCCTTGGCCAATCTGGCACTACCATTAAATTATCATGGTCAAGCTATCTCATGCAACTGGTACATAGGAGTTAATTAACACCTCCAAATTTTGGGACGTGGCCAGGGGGCTAAATGGATTAAGGATACTTGAAGGGTCGCAGTCGTATGAGGTAAAGTGAGACATCTTCTGTGTTCTCCCACAATTGTTCAAAAGTGTGATTTGTCAGTAGCTCACAACGATTGATCTAATCATGCATGGAAAATAAAGTCCGTCATTTTATACCTCCAAAAAAGTGTCTTTTCTTTATCAACAAATGTAATTTTCCTGTTACAAGACACACACGCAAACTGCGGTCACTTGATAAAACAAGTTAAAATCTTACATTCGGTGTAATTAACATATGAACATAATGCTCATGAACGGCACAATAACACCCGAACACTCCTAATACAGTTCAGAAACTGAAAGCGCAGGCCATAATCGCGATTAAATACTCCAGCACTCCCGAAACACTGAACGTAATCAAAAGGTTTATGGAGAGGTCTTAAGTTTCCTGTTATAGTGATTAAAACGGGGTTTAAATAGAAGTTTGACACTTAACTGTGCTTGCTGGGTTTAATTTCGAGGACATGCAATAAACAAGCCGCCAAAACACAGTTAAATTGACTGTCACAGCGCAGAAACACACATCAGAAACAGGTTTCAACTGATTAAAAAAAAAAAAAAAAAAAAAAAACAACTCAGGTTCTAGGTTTGCTGATTATATCAAATTTTAGAAAAAGAAAACTTTGCTTTGGAAGCGTGATACTTTGTCTTTTAGTTTAACCCTTTAACGGCGGAGAAAAAAGTTAACACCATTCAACTGCAAGAGGTATTGGACCTCATGAGCCCCCGCATGTGCGCGGGCACATGAGGTCCTATGCCTCTTGAAGGCTGTGTGTTGCATCTATGTTCCTTAAACGGACTGGGCTCTTTGGCGTTGAATTTTCAAGGATTTTAGAAATGCAATGCGAGGCAACTGGCCGTGAATGGGTTAACGAATAAAACTCTTTTTTTTAAACACACTAACTACTTGACAAAATCAATGGAACTAAAACCGAGTAACAATCGATCGATCGGTCGATTTAATGGCCGGACCTCCTACAGAGACGGTTTAGAAGTAACTTGGCACCGACACGGTCTGACAGAAATGTAATACCTGTTCTACCTGCTACACACTCACTCAGATTGCGAACGCCTTTCATCTGCAAGAGGCACAGATCCTCAGGCTGCGGGGGCTCATGAGGATCTGTGCCTCTTCTTAAAATATGTACCACTATGTGGAGAGGGGTGAGTGGGCGTTTAAGCTGCTTGGTCTACCAGAAACGAAGTGTTTTGTATCACCGGTGTCGTGCGTATGTAGTGTAACCTTTTGTAAGAAGTGTGTTTGACGATAACTCATTCAGCCCGACGGCAGTATTTCCCAAATTTTGGAGGCGTCATCTAATGACTATGCACTAGTTGCAGGAGATGGACCGACCATGATAATTTAAGGGCAGTGCCAGATTAGCCTGGCGCCGACAAACCTAGAACCTGAGTTGTTGTTTTTATGGCACTACCCTTGAATTATTATGGTAACCCATCTCCTGCTGTAGTGCGTCAGGGCTGAATGGGTTAAGATTAACTAAAGCAGAACGTGATAGAAATCTGAAACTCAAGGCTAATTATGTCCGGTAACCTTGCTGCTAATACACTGTTTTCTGTAAGACTTTTATTCAGAGTTCTTACGTCAAACTAAGACGTCGGTAACAACGGGCATACATTTTAATATAATAAATATGGTGGTTGAGTTGATGAACCCGAGCCATTGTCCATTCCGTTGTGTTGTCATTGTAAACTGTGGAATGAGAGGGTGCGTGAATTTGAGTTGCACCTGCGGTGGCAGGGCAAATTTTGCTATGCGTGATTAATTTCTGTTAGGACAAAGATAAACTTTTCTTGGAACGTGAATTCTGAATACTTTAAATACAAATAAAAATCAGATGTGCGTTCGCTCCCATAATATCAATGGTTTGCCAATGAACTTGTCGGCGCCAAGCTAATCTGGCACTTCCCTTGAATTATCATGGTCTACCCATCTCCTGCAACTGTCGCATAGTCATTAGATGACGCCTCCCAAATTTGGGAAATACGGCCGTCGGGCTGAATGAGTTAAGCCGTTCAGTGCCAGCTGACGCAGAACTTTTTTCTTGTAATCCTGCAATGCAAGACCAAAACACCCTAGAACCAGGAACATAGATTTCTAAGGGTTGTCCGCAAGAGGCATAGATCCTCATGAGCCCCCGCAATTGCTCATAAAAAAAATCTTGGCTAATCCTAAAGTGTAGACGGGAATAAGCCCACGGTGGGGATTACTATCTAATACAGTGGTTTTAGTTCGGCTGGTTTTAATCCGCGGGGATCATGAACTAACTCTGGGCACTCTATGTGAATTGTTTTAGTTGAACGCTTAATTTTTATTGTTAAAATCACACATCTCTAAAATTTAAAAGAGACGTACACACAAGATTTAATTTCATTTTAATAGTGTTTGGATACGTGAAAGAGAGGAATGACGCTTTAACCCCGTAACTGTCGAGAAAAATTGAACACCATCCAACTGCTAGAGACATATATTCTCAGGACCTGACAGTTGCGGGGTTAAAGCGTCATTCCTCTCTTTCACGTATCCGAACACCATTAAAATGAAATTAAATCTTGTGTGTACGTCTCTTTTAAATTTTAGAGATGTGTGATTTTAACAATAGAAATTAAGCGTTCAACTAAAACACGTTTAACCATCTGTACTCAGAATGTTATCTTTTTAAGCACGTGAGCAGTCTACAAATGTTGTTTTTGTTATTTTTCTTCTTTAAATCTCACAAATTAAATATGTTTAAATGTGTTTTTGGAACACTGAACCTGTACTTCTCTCATGGTGTGCCCCTTATATCGCCAACGATCTCTGGCCTGATATAACGGCTCTGGATTGTATACTGGTTTTTTAACCTCAACACATTTTTGTATATTGATCTCACAAATAAATGAGATTTAAATCACACTCAACATAAACACCATAATCAAAATCACTTTCAGCTGGAGTGAGCAAACCTCAAGCCATGCGTCATTGGAGCGAAATGCTTATGGCAAACACAAAGCTTATTTTCTTCAAAACTCTTTGCTCTGTGCAATAAAATGCAGGCCTATCATGCGATCTCCAGTATAAGTATTAACAAGGAGCAATATGCCCTCGAGCAGACACCGGCTTTAATTGCCCCGAGCACGGCGCGGGGCAATTAAAGCTGACGTCGGCTTGAGGACCTAATTTTGTTAAAGCGACCTGTTCCAAGATCTAAAGCGTTAATAGTCCGCAATAGCTCACGTTTAACCCATTCAGCCCTGACGCCGGAAATGGGTCGGCCATGATAATTTAAGGGTAGTGCCAGATTAGCTTGGCGCCTGTCGGCGCCAAGCTAATCTGGCACTACCCTTGAATTATCATGGTCGATCCATCTCCTGCAACAGGTGCGTAGTCGTTAGATGACGCCTCCAAAATTTGGGAAATACGTGCGTCGGGCTGAATGAGTTAAATGTTTTTAGTGCGTCTTACAATGATGCTGCAAAAAGGGGATAACTTAACTTTTGAAGTTTTAATGTAATATGAAAGACTTCTTTGCTATACTTGTTTCTTTGTTCACAGTTCCCCAGGACACGTGCCAGGGAACACGTGCTACGGGTGCCTACATACATAGATTGTAAAAAGAATACGTCATAGAGTAGACTTTGGTGAGGCAAGACGACATTGAGAACTCATTGTATCGGTGAATATCAACATCAAAGCCTGTCCTGGAGCAGATCGCTTTAAAGTGAGAACCTTTCAACATATCACATACCATGGATCTCCGAAATATTTTCTGGAGTAAGTGACCAAAAGGGCTGTGTCGTGTTTCTCTCATCACTTTCATTGAAAAGATATTGTTCCTGCCAATATCCCAACAGTATCAAGCGGCCGCAAAACAGTATAGATCCCATCACAGATGAATCGACTTTGAGCGGTCACAGCCCGCGTCCTGAAACCTCCGCCGTCAGTCATTCCCTCAAGGCGGACATAACTTGTACTTTGCAAAGCTCACTAGTCATTCCGTCAGCCTTCGAGTGGTCAAAACTCGTGCTCTGAGAACCTTGTCGTCAGTCCTTCGAAGCGGTGAACTGCATTTGAGGTGCCACCCCTTGCGCAAAGAATAATCCACAGTCATTTTCTTTAGTGACACGTGAACAGTCATACCTCCAGCGCTCATACCTCAAATCTGTCAAGTCTGTCATTTACTCGTGGATTTTTTTTTTTAAGCTGCAATGCAGTGTTTGTTCAAGACCCGTACTTTCTGCGGTCGTTCCCCCGGAACTGGACGGAATTATAGTGAGGGTTTTCAATGCGCAAAGGCATAACCGCTCATAAGCAATCGACCGCCAAACACATGTTCAGGATTCGATCCAGGCAAAGACAAATACTAATTCCTGTCAACGGAACAATATTTAGACTTGATTACATCACCGTTCGCTCATGAAGCACGTACACCAAAAACAGAGTGGAGCACGATGCTTGGAAAGCTTGTCAAACGAAGTTACCTCGTCAAATCCAGTTCTAGCACAATTAACCCATTCAGTCCGACGGTGCCTATTTCCCAAATTTTGGAGGCGTCATCTAATGACTATGCACCAGTTGAAGATGGATCGACCATGATAATTCAAGGGCAGTGCCAGATTAGCTTGGCGCCGACAGGCGCCAAGCTAATATGGCACAACCCTTGAATTGTCATGGTCGACCCATCTCCTGCTGTAGTGCGTCAGGGCTGAATGGGTTAAGTAGATCGGCTAATTAAGTTCATGGATCACGCCTGATTAGGCTTGGCGCCTGGAAAAGCGCCAAGCTAATCAGACACGACCCATAAGCTCGCGTGGTCTCTCTGCCTACCGTGACACGTGCGAAGCGATTTTAGACGATTATATAATGTGAACTATACCTTGACACGGCAAGTACCCCTTGACTGCAACTGATCATGCCGTTCTGATGAAAGGACGCGGAACAACGCGTCTTTTCCGTCGAGCGGTATCGTCAGTAGCAGTCAAGGGGTTAAACTCTAGTTTATGCGTCTTTTTCCGCCGAACGGCATCGTCAGTAACAGTCAAGGGGTCGATCGATCCGCCATTCTCTCGGCGGCAACAAAACTTGGACACGGGTCTCCGTTGCCAGGCGTTCTCCCGTGGTGATTACGGCAAGGCCAGCATTTGTTTTCTCTCAATATTTTTTCGCCCTTTTGAAAGCGTACAAAAACGCCTGGGTTCTGACTGAGTCGGAAAAGGTAAATTAAACGATTTGAACATTGCAGTTAACCCTTTTAGCGCCATGGGCGCATTTCCCGAATTTTGGAAGTGTTACTTAACGAATATGATGGTACCACTTGAAGGAGGTGGATTGACCATGATAATTCAAGGCTAGTGCCAGATT